>CAUYLG010048530.1:0-179467 GCA_963573385.1 Cacajao melanocephalus
AAAAAAGGACAAGTAGGCCTCATGGAAAAGAATATTCCATTCCATTCCATCCCCTTGCCATCCCCTGCTGTCCCTTTTGGGGAACTGCTTAGCAATCCAGGTGTTTTTCTTCTGGCTTCACTGTGGTGACAGCAGCTACTACTATGGAAATAAATGTAATGGCAAAAACCACAATTCCTTTTTTTTTTTTTTTTTGAAACAGAGAGTCACTCTATCACTCAAGCTGGAGTGCAATGGCACAATCTCGGCTCACTGCCTCCTGGGTTCAAGCAGTTCTCCTATCTCAGCCTCCTGAGTAGCTGGGACTATAGGCTCCTGCCACCACGCCCAGCTAATGTCTGTATTTTTAGTAGAGACGGGGTTTCACCATGTTGGTCAGGCTGGTCTCAAACTCCTGACCTCATGATCCACCTGCCTCGGCCTCCCAAAGTACTGGGATTACAGGTGTGAGCCACCTTCTTGGCCCCCACAATTAATTTTGCACCAACCTTTTGTTTTGATAGAGTTCTGTAAAAGTACTTCAAAGTCTTCCCTCTCAGAAAAAGCACCAAATGAAAATGGTTCTAGAACTGACTGTATTTGTTGATCAAGGGAAAATACTTGGCATACCTGCAAGGATTTAAGTCTTACTAAGAGGACATTTGGAGCAGTTGTCGATATTTGGAGTTCTGTCAATACAGAAAACAAATTTGCTTAGGAAAGGAAAGTCCGGAATTTTCTCTGCTAATGTTTTCCCATGGGAAAAAACAAATCAAGACAAGAAAAATGAAGATAAGCCAGGCAGATCAACTTCCACAAATCCGGCTGGGCCATTTCCCCGAGAAGCCAACTCACCAAGGAGTTTTCAGGGCGACAGATCAGTGTCTCTCTCTTTCTGCCCTTGGAAAAGTAAAAAATGTTCACGTTATCTTGGCCTTGAGCTAATCAATAACCTCTTCTCACAGAAGCCAACCTGCACCTAGAGAAAGAGATTTCAGAATCAGAGCTGTGGGTAGAAGTTTAAAAAAGAATACACAGGAGCCTGAAGAATTGTCTTTCTTTGGTCTGTTAGCCATTTCGTAAGTCAGAAAGTAGTGGTCTCAATTCATTAGAAAGAAACATGAGTCATTTGTTATAGATGTGGGCTAATATTTATTTATAGTCTTAATACTAGGGTTCTAAAATATCCATAAAATATTTATAATTGTCAAAAAATAAAAATTAAAAGAATACAGAGAGGCTGGGCACGGTGGCTCACGGCTATAATCTCAGCACTTTGGGAGCCAAGACGGGTGGATCACCTGAGGTTGGGAGTTCGAGACCAACCTGGCCAATATTGTGAAATTCTGTCTCTACTAAAAATCCAAAAAATTAGCTGTAGGAGAATCGCTTGAACCCAGGAGGCAGAGGTTGCAGTGAGCCAAGATCGGGCCACTGCACTCTAGCCTGAGTGAGCGTGAGACTCCGTCTCAAAAAAAAAAAAAAGAATACACAGAATTTTAGAACTAAAAGTAACTTGAAGACCAACTACTCTATGTCAGAGGTGTAAACACGGAGACCAAGAAGTGGAAAATGTCTTTTCTGATAGTACAGACTGGTAGCAACAAACTGAAACATAACCCTTGGCCTCTTGGGGCAGTCTCTATGACACCACACAGTCTCCAGTGACAACTACAGAAGCTCTTTCATGTTTCTGGATGACATTGCCATCCAGAGTTCCTCTGGTGACAAATATTTAAAATTATGGATTAAAATGTAACAAAACTGTCATCAGGTCACGGTGGCTCACGCCTGTAATCCCAGCACTTTGGGAGAGAGGCTGAGATGGGCAGATCACCTGAGGTCAGGAGTTTGAGACCAGCCTAACCAACATGGTGACACCCCGCCTCTACTAAAAATACAAAACTTAGTTGAGCGTGGTGGTGTGCACCTGTAATCCCAGCTACTCAGGAGGCTGAGGCAGGAGAATCGCTTGAACCCAGCAGGCAGAGGTTGCAGTGAGCCAAGACTGAGCCATTGCATTCCAGCCTGGGAGACAGAGTAAGACTCTGTCTCAAAAAAAAAAAAGAAAAAATATTTATTGGAGATGGGCAAAATGACTCTTGCCTATAATCCCAGGACTGTGGGAGGCTGAGGTAGGAGGGTTGCTTGAGCTCAGGAGTTTGAGACCTGCCTGGGTACCATAGGGAGGCTATGACTCTAGTAAACATCAAGAAAATTATGCAGGTGTGGTGGCGTGCAGCTGTAGTCTCAGCTACCTGAGAGGCTAAAGAGGGAGGATTGCTTGAGCCTGGGAGACCAAGGTTGCAGTGAGCTATGATTGCACCACTGTGCTCCAGCCTGAGCAACAGAGTGAGACCCTGTCTCAAAAAATTTTTAAAAAGAAAATATTTCTTGGCCTTGGTGGAGAAACCAGGGAGCTTGACTTAACTGGTTAGAAAAAAACAATATCCTAAGGGAAATTATCCCACCAAGCCTGTGACGAGGAGCAGGTTCAGAAACAATCTCCTGGTGAACTCCTTGGAGTGCTTGGTAGAGACAAATGTAAAACTTTTCTGGAGGAATATTTTACGAATCGGGCTACAAGGGATTCTTACAGGAAAAATGGTTCTTGGCCAGGCGCAGTGGCTCATGCCTATAATCCCAGCACTTTGGGAGGCTGAAGCAGGTGGATCACTTGAGGTCAGGAGTTCAACACCAACCTGGCCAATATGGTGAAATTCTATCTCTACTAAAAATACAAAAATGAGCCGGATGTAATGGCAGGCTCCTGTAATCCCAGCTACTCGAGAGGTTCGGGCAGGAGAATCGCTTGAACTTGGGAGGCAGAGGTTGCAGTGAGCCGAGATTGTACCACTGCACTCCAGCCGGCGAGACAGAATGAGATTTCATCTAAAAAAAAAAAAAAAAAAAAAAAGGTTCAAACCACAGTGCTTCCATTATTCATGTTAAAAAAAAAAAAGTTCTCCCCCTGCCCACCCCAAAGATTGGTAATAAAAAAATTACCAAAACAAATAAGGAAAAAAGCCACTATGATAGGGAACCAGCAGACACAACGGTGGCTGAGTAAGAATAAAAACTACCAAACCAAACCAAATAAAACAAAACAAAGCAAACAAAACCACACAGAACTATCCTGGTAGAGACTATAAAATAATTTTTTTTTTTTGAGATAGAGTTTCACTCTTGTTGCCCAGGCTGGAGTGCAATGGTGTGCTCTTGGCTCACTGCAACCTGCACCTCCCAGTTCAAGCAATTCTCCTGCCCCAGCCTCCCAAGTAGCTGGGATTACAGGCATGTGCCACCACTCCCGGCTATAAAATAATACTGTAAGTGATTAAAGAGATGCAGGAATAGAAGCTGTAAAGAAATAACATTCTGAAACAGAAATCGAAAGACCTACACCAAGTAAAACAATTCCATTACTAATTTTTTTTTTTTTTTTTGAGACAGAGTCTCACACTGTCATCCAGCTGGAGTGCAGTAGTGCGATATCGGCTCACTGCAACCTCCACCTCCCTGGGTTCAAGCAATTCTCCTGCCTCAGCCACCTGAGTAGCTGGGACTACAGACACCCACCATCACACTGAGCTAATTTTTGTATTTTTAGTAGAGATAGGGTTTTACTATGTTGGCCAGGCTACACACAAACTCCTGACCTCATGATCTGCCAACCTCTCCTTCCAAAGTGCTGGGATTACACGTGTGAGTCATGGCACCTGGCTGCATTACTAATTTTTTTATTTTTATTTTTGCAAGACAGAGTCTTGCTCTGTCACCCAGGCTGGAGTGCAGAGGCGTGATCTCAGCTCACTGCAACCTCCACTTCTCAGGTTCAAGCAATTCTCCTGCCTCAGGCTCCTGAGTAGCTGGGATTACAGGCGTGTGCCACCACGCCCGACTAATTTTTGTATTTTTAGTAGAGACAAAGTTTCATCATGTTGGTCAGGCTGGTCTTGAACTCCTAACCTTGTGATCTGCCTGCCTCGGTCTCCCAAAGTGCTAGGATCACAGGTGTGAGCCACCGCGCCCCGCCTTGCATTACTAATTTTTAAACAACCCAAAAACAAGACTCAAGCCCACATGGTTTCACTGGTGAATTCCATCAGATATTTAAATTTAAATATCTAATTCTTCAGAAACTCTTCCAAGAAATGAGAAAAGTAGAAAATGAGAAAAAAACAGTTTAGCAGTTCCTAAAAATGTTAAGTATAAAATGATCATGTGATCACTTGTGAACATGTGATCATGTTAAGTATAAAATGATCAGAGGCTTTTTTTGTTATATAAGGTGAACTGCATTAGTCTGTTTTCACACTGCTGATAAAGGCATACTCAAGACAGGGCAATATACAAAAGAAAGACGTTTCTTGGACTTGCAGTTCCACATGGCCAGGGAGGCCTCACAATCATGGTAGAAGGCAAGGAGGAGCAGATCTCATCTTATGTGGATGGCAGCAGGCAAAGAACTTGTGCAGAAAAACTTCGTTTTTAAGATTATCAGATCTCGTGGGACTCATTCACTATCATGAGAACAGCCCAGGAAAGACTCATCCCTATAATTCAATCACTTCCCACTGGGTTCCTCCCATGACATGTGGGGACTGTGGGAGTTACAATTCAAGATGAGATTTGGGTAGGGTCACAGCCAAACTGTACCATGAACATTCACAGGTTCTGAGGATTTGGACTTGGGGGCATGTTTGGGGATCCCTTATTCAATGTACCAGAGCTAGCACTAAGCACTATTAAAGTAGATCTGCAATTTACCATGGTTCACCTTCGACGGTTTTGACTTTATGATGGTGCAAAAGTGATATGCATTCAGTGGCAAGTGTCCTCTTTTGAATTTTGAATCATGATCTTTCCCTGGTCTAGGAATATACAGTAGGATGCTTTCTAGCAATGTTGGGCAGGTGGAGTGAGCTCCCAGGTCAGCCACAGCATCACAAGGGTAAACAGCTGATACTCTGCAGTGCACTGTGGTGGCAGATGATTTTGCCGACTACAGGCTACCAACAGGCTAAGCTATGATGTTTGGTAGGTCAGGTATATTACATGCATTTTTCAACTTGATGTTTTCAACTTACGATGGGTTTATTGGGCTGTAACCCCCATCACAACTTATAGGGCACTGGAGTAAAAAATCTTGTTTATATTAACAACGTTTGCAAGACACAATAGCAGGTGACAATGTCAATAAGATTTTCTTTTTTTTAAACAGAGTCTCACTCTGTCGCTCAGGCTGGAGTGCAGTGGTGCAATCTTGGCTCACTGTAACCTCCTCCTCCCAGTTTCAAGTGATTCTCCTGCCTCAGCCTCCTGAGTAGCTGGGACTACAGGTACGCGCCACCACGCCCAGCTAATTTTTTATATTTTTAGTATAGACAGGTTTTGCCATGTTGGCTAGGCTGGGATTACCATGCCCAGCTAATTTTTGTATTTTAAGTAGAGACGGGGTTTCACGATGTTGGAATTTGAACTCCTGACCTTATGTGATCCACCTACCTCGTCTTCTCAAAGTGCTGTGAAACACCACACCCAGCCTGCACTACTCTTTTATGTTGCTACAGACCAGGAACTGACCACTCTCAAAGACTTCTAAAGGAGTAGGTTGGTCATAACCAGAAAATTATTTCCTTGAAGGAGCATTAACTATGACTGCATATCTGTTTGAAGATTTGCATATAATTATGAACCTGGTCCTTTGATCAAATTCCAACCTCAGTAATCAAATTGGGCCATCTGAGATATTTATGCATTTTTTTTTTTTTTTTTTTTTGAGACAGAGTCTCACTCGCCTGCAATGGCACAATCTTGGCTCACTGCAACCTCTGCCTCCCGGGCTCAAACGATTCTCCTGCCTCAGCCTCCTGAGTAGCTGGGATTACAGGCACCCACCACCATGCCTGGCTATTTTTTTGTATTTTTTGGCCAGGCTGGTCATGAACTCCTAACCTCAAGTGAGCTGCCCATTTTGGCCTCCCAAAGTGCTGGGATTACAGGCATGAGCTACTATGCCTGGCCAAAGAGCTTTTTTTTTTTTTGAGATGGAGTCTTGCTCTGTTGCCCAGGCTGGAGTGCAATAGCACAGTCTCGGCTCAGTGCAGCCTCTGCCTTCCGGGTTCCAGTGATTCACCTGCCTCAGACTCCCAGGTGGCTGGGATTACAGGCACACGCCCTGACACCCAGCTAATTTTTGTATTTTTAGTAGAGACAGGATTTCACCTTGTTGGCCAGGATGGTCTCGAACTCCTGACCTCAGGTAATCCACCCACCTCGGCCTCCCAAAGGCTAGGATTACAAGCATGAGCCACTGCGCCTGCCCACTTGTGGGTTTTATGGTGGTTTGTTAATCTGTCTTTTCCAGCTCTTAACCACACCACCGAGCTGTGGGGGTGTTAAAGGTCAAGCCTCTGCTCTTTCCAGCTCCTCAAATGACCCCCTGGCAGCAGAGGGTGAAATGATTTCCTTCATGAGAAGGCACAGAGGGAAGTTCTAAGACAAAAGGTGATCTGCAAAATTAAGGTGGCAATTTTCAAGTTTCAATAAAAAACCAACAGACATACTTGCAGAGCTGAATACATAATGGTAGTAATTATAAAGTCATGAATGTGTCTCCTGTATGGGAAGTGAAACCCAGTTGGCAAATCTCATAAACTAAATACTGTAAATCTCTTCAGGAAGGAGGCATCTGCTTCCATTGCCAGAAACATAGGAGCAATGTGTAATTTGCCATCTAACATCAGGGTCTCATAACGTTTTGGTTCCCAAGCATGATATGTGTTTTTTTGTTTGTTTTGAGAAGGAGTCTTGCCTAGGCTGGAGTGCAGTGGCACAATCTTGGCTCACTGCAACCTCTGCCTACTGGGTTCAAGCGCTTGTCCTGTCTCAGCTTCCCAAGTAGCTGCGACTACAGGTGCCCACCACCTTGCCTGGCTAATTTTTGTATTTTTAGTAGAGATAGGGTTTCACCATATTGGTCAAACTGCTCTCAAACTCCCGAGCTCAGGTAATTCACCCACCTTGGCCTCCCAAAATGCTGGAATTACAGGTATGAGCCACCATGCCTGGCCGCATGATATGTTTTATAGCTTGCAAAACCCCATAAAACTGTCCCCAAGTCCAAGTAACAGTTTCTGTTCTAAGTCCAGTGGCATCCCTTCCTTTCGGTGTTCCCATCTGGGCCACACAGTGCCTTCATTGTGTTCGTTTCCTAGTGAACTTTAGCACAATATTAGTTTAGAAGTCTCACATCTTAGCCCATAACAGATGCAATTGCACTCACAGAGAAGTTTTGGCATTTTTGTTTTTTGAAAGAGAGTCTCACTCTGCAGCCCAGGCTGAAATGCAGTGGCACGATTACAGCTCACTGCAAACTCCACCTCCTGGGCTCAAGCCATACTCCTACCTCAGCCTCCAGAATAGCTGGGACTACAGATGCACACCACCACACCTGGCTAATGTCTTTATTTCCCTGTATTGCCCAGGCTGGTTTCGAACTCCTGGACTCAACCAATCCTCCTGCCTCCGTCTCCCAAAGTGCTGGGATTACAGGCGTGAGCCACCCTGCCTGGCCCCCAAATAGAAGTTTTTTTTGTGGCTGGGTACAGTGGCTCACACCTGTAATCCCAGCACTTTGGGAGGCCAAGGCGGGTGATTGAGACCATCCTGGTCAACATAGTGAAACCCAGTCTCTACTAAAAATACAAAAAATTAGCCAGGTGTGGTAGTACGTGCCTGTAGTCCCAGCTACTCAGGAGGCTGAGGCAGGAGAATCGCTTGAACCCTGGAGGCAGAGGTTGCAGTAAGCCAAGATTGCGCCATTGCAGTCCAGCCTGGCAACAAAGCAAGACTCCGTATCAAAAAAAAAAAAAGTTTTGTTTGTTTGTTTTTGAGACAGTTTTACTCTTGTCCCTCAGGTTGGATTGCAATAGTGCTATCTCGGCTCACTGCAACCTCCGCCTTCCAGGTTTAAGCAATTCTGCCTCAGCCTCCCAAGTAGCTGGGATTACAGGTCATGTGCCACCACGCCTGGTTAATTTTTGTATTTTTAGTAGAGACGAAGTTTCACCATATTGGCCAAGCTAGTCTCTAACTCCTGACCTCAAGTTATCCGCCTGCCTCAGCCTAAAGTGCTAGGATTACAGGCGTGAGTCACGAATCCCGAAAGGTTTAAAAAATCAGAATAAGACCTCTCACCCTTGTTGGGTGCGAGTCTCAGGTGCTAAGCGGTGGTTCTTACTGGGGAGAAGGCTGTCACCCAGCCCAAGGTACATACTCCTGAAGAGGCCCAGAGAAGGCAGCTGCCTCACCCTTTGGTAGGGCTGGGGTGGAGACAGAACAGGGAACCCAGGAGCCACACACCTGCACAGAGTTTGAGTGATAACAAGAAGAGAGGTTTCCCTAACACCTCAGCTCAGGTGGTTTTGTAAACCCTGCAACAATCTCGTGAGTAGCCCAGTTATATTGCATTGAGTTAAAGGTCATTGTTAATGTAAAGTTTAAAAATGTACCACTGGGCCTGGCGCCGTGGCTCACGCCTGTAATCTCAGCACTTTGGGAGGTCGAAGCGGGCGGATCACCTGAGGTTAGGAGTTCCAGACCAGCCTGGCCAACATGGTGAAACCCTGTCTCTTCTAAAAATACAAAAAAAAAAAAAAATTATCCCGATGTGGTGGGCACCTGTAATCGCAGCTACTCAGGAGGCGGAGGCAGGAGAATCGCTTGAAGCCGGGAGTCGGAGGTTGCAATGAGCTGAGATGGCGCCACTCAACAAAAAAGTACCACCATTTTGGTAACTAAATCTCGGCATTTATTAATTTTTTGATATATCAGGAGCTTTCAAAATTGCAAGTGGCAGCCTGCTTTCTCCACCTAGGAGAGCCCATGCCCCCCAGGTGTCCCTCTAACTTTTGAGCAGCGGGGCAGGGAGAGATCAATCAGGGAAATCAATACAACTGGGGAATGTGGCTCCTCTTCCCTTGGTCCCCAAAAGGCAGGGCTTAGAGGAAGCGCTCATGGAGGGCATGGGCCTCGGTGTCTCCGGGGCCAGCACCGGGCGAGGCAAACAAGGGCTCTAGGACGACAGTCTAAACACCCCCAGGCTCCCTCTGCCCTAGCAAAACAGCAAAGCGAGCAGCCCACTCCACACCAGGTCCCACTCCAGGGTTTCGGGTCCTGCGTTGCCGGAGCTCTGGGAGGGCCGCGAGGGGGCGCGCCGTGGCCTCCCGGCCCTGTGCGTCACAGGTGGGGTGAACCCGCCCACACGGGCCCCCGTCCCTTCGACCACGCCCATTCCCGCTGCCCGGTCCCGCCTCCTCCACGCCCACCCCGGCCAACTCAACGGGAGCCGCCCCGCCCATCCCGGCCCGGCCCCGCCCACCAGGCCGCCTCAGGTGGGGACGCCCCGCCCCTCCGGCCCCGCCCCCGGCAGCCCCGCCCGCCTCAGGTGGAGCCACCCGGCCCGCCCCGCTCGCCTGGGCCGCGTCCGGCAGCTTCTCCTTTGCTCCTCGCAGACGGCTACGGCTGCACCGCCGCAGGTTTTGACATTTTGGCGGCGGAGGCGCGCGCAGGCTCTCTCTGGCCGAAGGCTACGGCGGTGGCCGACACTCCAGGGCCCCTTAGTCGCGCCCCGGCGCTCCCGCTGCCCGAAGTCCGGCGGCCACGAGGCCCCGCCGCGCCCTCCAGCTCTCGTTCGTCCGCCCGGCTGCCGCAGCCATGTCCCGGGGGCCTGAGGAGGTGAACCGGCTCACGGAGAGCACCTACCGGGTAAGCCCGGGGCTCGGGGAGGTCAGGGCTTTCTACCTCGGGGGTCAGAAGGGGATTTTACGCGGGAAGGTACTTCCCCTGCCCCCCAGCTCCCCTTCCCTTCCCCCACGCCCCGTCCTTCCACCTCGACCTGTCTCTCCCACTCCTCCCCTGGCCCTCTCCCTCCTCCCTGGCCCTCCCCTTCTCCCCATTTCCTACTCCCCACCTTCCCCCCTCTTCCCTCCCCCTGTCCCTTTCCTTCCCCACCCTGTACCTCCCCTTCTGCCCTTCTGTTCCCCCATTCACTCTCCCTCCTCCCCTGTCCCACTTCCCTGTCCCTCCCCTCCCCCTGGTTCTTCCTTCTCCCCCTTGTGTCTCCTCTTCCCCTGCCCCTTCTCCCCTTTCTCTCCCCGTCCTTCCCTGCCCATCCCCCTCCTCCCTCTCCCTTCCCCTCCTCGAGGTTCTTCCTCCTCCCGCGTGTCTCCCCCTCCTCCCCTGTCCCTTCTCCTCCCTGTCCCTCCTCCCTTCCCTGACCCTCAGGGCGCTGGAGGCCGCCCCCCATCCCCTGATCAGCTACACATTTTACAACCAGTGTACTTAGGTTGGGGAGGGGTCTGTGGTGCGTCGGTGGGGCCCATGTCCCCCTCCCAACTGCTTGGAATCAGCGACCTGCGCTGGCCTGGCTGCCGGGCTTAAGCCCTCCGGGACCAAAGACACAAGCTCGAGTTTCCTCTGAGAAAAGAAAGCGCCCAAGAATGTGGGGGAAAAACTCCCCTGTAATTAGGATCGCCAGGTGAGCCGGGCTCTGGGCGTTCCCCAGGGAAACACCCTCCCCCTTAGACCCTTCCTCTCCCAGTTTTTAGTTGAACTTGGCTTTTTGGGTTATTTGGTGAGGTTCTTGGAGTCAAAGAACACCCGAAGTTTTAATGAAATTGACCTAACCTTAAGGAATGCGTCGATGGCCGGGCTCTTAACTTGCATGTGTTAGGAAAGACTTTTTCCAGAAACAGACATGCACTTAGGATTAGTGGCCAGTTGAGTTACTTTAAGTACTTACAAATGAATTCCAGTTGAAATAAGATATGTGTTTAATCATCTGCTATTAATAGAACACAAAACAACTTTTGTTTTAATTCAGCCTAGGCGCCTCGAACCCCTGAAACTCATATAAGTTCATATATAGCATGTTTAAGGTTATAAATGGTTGGTTGATTGGTGTGTTTTACCTTTTTTTCTGTCCCTGGTGCTTGAATCAGGAAGTTTGGTCATTTTGATAGACTTTTTAAACTCTAAAATTTGGTTTCTGGGTTTTCAAGGTCTGAATCCCTAAAATCAGAGGAGTCTATTAACTTTTGTTGAAAGAAAGAGAAGAACGTGAACATTTTCATTGTGTATTGAAATCCAAGAGATTATCTGTTCAGTTTATCTTAACACACAAAGTGTTTACTGTCAGGTATGAATTATGCCTCACAGATAGGGAGAGTAGAGTTGACAGAACGTTTTTGATGCTCAGCCACTGTGACCAAAAACTTTTCCTATTGGTGTGTTGCCTTCATAGAGGGCGATCTTTAGAAATTTGGGAAATTCGAATGTTAAAGTCCTACGTTTGTATTGAGTGAGATTTCCACTATTTAAATGACCCGGAAGACAGTGCTGCATGAGGTGTGGGATGCTGACCGTGTGTAAATAAAACGTTCTTTCGGCTAGACTCTGACCTGGGAAGTAAGTAGTAGCTGCTGTGATGATTGTCAGTGAAGGGAAAACCATGTAATTGAGGAACGCAGATTATTGCAAATTTGAGGCAGAGTCTGATATCTGCTGGGGTGCAGAACACCACTGCCTTCTGCCCTCCCTCCAAGAACAGAGAGCTGTGTATCTTCCCAGTATGAGCTGCGGTAGCAGCTTGAGACCAGCAGTCAGGTGTTCAGAGTAAACACCTTTACTCCCACTTCTTCCTGAGGTAGACTTTTAGTAATGACTTGTCAGAGGGACCTTACCAAGGCGAATTGCAGCGTCACAAATGCCAACCTCTTGGGCATGTCGTATTAGCCAAAGAACGGCAACGGCAGGGAAACAGTGTGGATTTCGTCATTTTGGTTATGCGTATTTGTAAACATAAAGCAATGTAAATGGAGATCAAAGACCAGTACCTTTTTGCTTTCCATTGCCAGGTGTCTGAAAGCATACTGGAAAGCTCACTAAATGTTTGTTGATTGATTTTAATTACTATTCCCTTATTGGTGTTTTGGGATCATGATTTTTTTAATGTCCAGGTAGGATAAGAATTTACAGCATCAGACAACAAGTTTATGTAAGCTATGAAATAGTGAAGTCTGTTAGCCCATACTTTAGCCATAAAGGAAATGCAAAGTAAAATTTTACATCTAGGGGTTTGAAAAACCTTTCACCGCCTCTGTATTGGGTTCTTCCCCCATCCTGCCCCACCGCCCCCCCACCCCTCGATGTTCAAGCTGAAAATAATTTCCGCTTAATATGGCAAAAATCTGGCAGTGTTGATGAATCTAGTGCTTTTAAGAAGAGGCATCCTTTATGTTACCTAAACATCTCTAATATTTTACTAATAGAAAAGCAACCCAACCAGGTGTGTCTACAAAAGCCACCTGCAAGTTTTTTTTTTATGACTTGCTAGTATGGGTTTTAGATTTTTAAAAAAAAAATACTCAGGTTTCTCCAATTTTGAAGTAAAGGAATAAATTCTTTAGAGAAAAGGAGGGATTATAAAGTAGTGTGATTCTCTGTAGACAGTATCAAATTTCCTTAAATGTATGCTATTTACGCATTTGCTGACATGTCTAAAATGTATACTTAGGCAAATGATGACTGGAGATCCATGCTAACTCCCAGGAGGATGTGTATATTTTACTCCTTTATAAACAAATGACATTATAAGCCCCAAAATGTCAAGTAATGTTGCTGTTACTAATTAGAGTTCAGCCAAAAATCCCTCCCCCCACACAGACTTTAGTCTACAGCATGCCCATAATTTGCCCTCAAAAGCTTGCTTGTGATTTTGCATGGTTTTCTGATGAGTATATGCTGTCATGGTGGAGGAAGAAGTTAAAAAAAAAAAAAAAAACCCTTAATTTAGAGTAGCCACAGCTTTCCTGAAGAACTGTTCGACTTAGGAAGTGGAGGAAGGACGGGTGTGGTGGAATCCAGGGATGTCCTACCTACAGAAATCTTGCTAAACAGAGTGAAAGGGGAAATGTCACAGAAGCCTTTCAGTGTCACCTCAAGGAAGCATCCTCAGACTCTCAGATTGCAGACACCTCCCTCCATCTCCCAGCCCCACCTTGAGCTATGTTACCTTCCTCCATACACTACCTTAGAAGAGGCCACGTGATGTATTTCTTTTTCTTTTTTTCTTTTTTTTGAGATGGCTTCTCAGTCTGTCGCCCAGCTGGAGTGCAGTGGCGTGATCTCGGCTCACTGCAACCTCCGCCTCCCAGGTTCAAGCGATTCTCCTGCCTCAGCCTCCCGAGTAGCTGGGATTATAGGCGCCTGCCACTACGCCCAACTAATTTTTTTTTTTTTTAATTTTTTTAGTAGAGACGGGGTTTCGTCATGTTGGCTAGACTAGTCTCAAACTCCTGACCTGGTGGTTTGCCCACCTCAGCCTCCCAAAGTGCTGGAATTACAGGCATGAGCCACTGCACATGGCCTCGATGTATTTATTTCCTGGGTTTCTTTCTCTCTCTTCCCACCCCAACTAGAAATGTGAGCTCCACTAGGCAATGAGCTTTGTTTTTGTTTTTTATTTCAAGTACTTAGAATAGTTACTGGCACATAGTAGGCATGCATATTTGTTGAATGAATGGGCATTTATCCATTTAATGTATGAAGCACCTGTCCTTTGCTAGGCTTCTGGCGCCCCCCTATTTCATAGAGTTTGGTTTTTGTTTTTTGAGACTGAGTCTTGCTCTGTTGCCAGGCTGGAGTGCATTGGTGTGATCTTGGTTCACTGCAACCTCTGCCTCCCGGGTTCAAGTGATTCTCCTGCCTCAGCCTTCCCAGTAGCTGGGATTACAGGCACGAGCCACCATGCCTGACTAATTTTTTTTTATATTTTTAGCAGAGATGGGGTTTCACCAAACTGGCCGGGATGGTCTTGATCTCTTGACATCGTGATCTGCCTGCCTTGGCCTCCCAAAGGTCTGGGATTACAGGCGTGAACCACCACGCCTGGCCTATTAGAGTGTTTAAATCTGAGTAAATATCAGCCCTCCAGGTGAATGTGGATTGTGTTTGCTTAACTCTTTTTATTTATTTGTTTTTGAGACAGGCTCTTGCTCTGTTGCTCAAGCTGGAGTGCAGTGGTGCAATCTCAGCTCACTGCAGCCTCCGCCTCCTAGATTCAACCGATTCTGCCTCAGCCCCTCGAGTAGCTGGGACTACAGCCACCCGGCTAATGTTTGCATTTTTTGGTAGAGGCAGGGTTTCACCATGTTGGCCAGGCTGGTTGTTAACCAGATTGAGAAACTGAGGCCTAGAGAGTCCATTAGTGATTGGCTGCCACGTCCCACTGACCATGCTAGTGTTTGTATGGTAATTTAGTTTCCAGTGACCTACAGATGCATAAACCAAATTACATTTTCATAATGCAGTGATCTAAGATGTCACTGGAATTTTCTGTCATTCTGTTAATTCATCATTGGCATGTTTTGAACAAACTCTAAGAAAATGAGGCCGGGCGCGGTGGCTTATGCCTATAATCCCAGCACTTTAAGGGAGGCCAAGACACGTGGATTGCTTGAGCCCAGGAGTTCAAGACCAGCCTGGGCAATGTAGTGAGACCCTACCTCTACAAAAATGCAAACATTCACTGGGTGTGGTGGCGCATGCCTGTAGTCTGAGCTCCTCAGTAGGCTGAGGTGGGAGGATCAGGAACCCAGGAGGCAGAGGTTGCAGTGCTGAAATTGTGCCACTGTACTCCAGCCTGGGCAACAGAGTGAGACATCATCTCAAGAAAAAATAATAGGCTGGGCACGGTGGCTCACGTCTGTAATTCCAGCACTTTGGGAAGCCAAGGTGGGCGGATCACGAGGTCAAGAGATCAAGATCAACCTGGCCAACCTGGTGAAACCCTGTCTCTACTAAAAATACAAAAATTAGCTGGGCATGGTGGCACACGCCTGTAATCCCAGCTACTCGGGAGGTTGAGGCAGGAGAATCACTTGAACCCCGGAGGCAGAGTTTGAAGTGAACTGAGATCATGCCACTGCACTCCAGCAGCTTGGCGACTGACAAAAATAATCATGATAATGATTATTTTTTAACTAAAAGCTGTGTGGACTGTTGAAGAAAACAGAAATCCAATTTGTTTTAATTCCATGCACATTAGATTTCCCTTGCAGGTCTGTGCAGGACAAGTAGTAATGCCCAGAACTGAAATAGTGTCTCGAATGTAAATCAAAAGCTACAGGCATGTAGCTGGGACCACAGGCATGCGCCACCACGCCCAGCTAATTTTTCATATTTTTGATGGTGACAGTGTCTTGCTGTGTTGCCCAGGCTAGTCACACTCTCCTGAGCTCATGTAATCTGCCTGCCTCGACTTCCCAAAGTGTGGGGATTATAGGCCTGTCTTCCAAGTGGTAATAATTCCAACTTAATATTCCAACTTAAAAATAAGTTACTGTAAAAGCTACACAACATTTAGTTTAACTTATCTGCTGACCCATGCAAGTATATTTTAAAATTTGTTTTTAAAACTTTGAATTGAATAGCAGTATACATAAAGTTGTGATAACTCACTAAATTGTCACAAACTGAACACACCTGGGTAACCACCCAGCTCAATAAGCAAACCATGGCTACCCCCGGAGGTTCCCCTTGTGTCACCTCCCAATCGCTGCACTCCTCCAAGGATAGCTCTTCTCCTAACTTTTTTTTTTTTTTTTTGGAGACAGAGTGTTGCTCTGTTGCCCAGGCTGGAGTGCAGTGGCTCAATCTCAGTTTGCTGCAACCTCTACCTCCTAGATTCAACCGATTCTCCTGTCTCAGCCCCCTGAGTAGCTGGGATAACAGGCATGTGCTACCACGCCTGGTTAATTTTTGTATTTTTAGTAGAGATGGGGTATCACCACGTTGGTCAGGCTGGTCTCCAACTCCTGACCTTGTGATCTGCCACCTCAGCCTCCCAAAGTTCTGGGCTTACAGGCGTAAGCCAGCTCGCCTGGCTGGGATTATTTTCTTTCTTTCTTTTTCTTTTTTTTTTTTTTTTTGGAGACAGAGTCTTGCCCTGTTGCCCAGGCTGGAGTACAGTGGTATGATCTCAGCTCACTACAACCCTTGCCTCCCAGGTTCAAGTGATTCTTCTGTCTCAGCCTCCCGAGTAGCCAGAATTACTGACATGCGCCACCACACCTGGCTAATTTTTGTATTTTCCGTAGAGACAGGGTTTCACCATGTTGGCCAGGCTAGTCTCGATCTCTTGACCTCAGGTGATCCGCCCGCCTCCACCTCCCAAAGTGCTGGGATTACAGGCGTGAACCACTGCTCCCAGCTGGGATTATTTTCAGACTACTCCAAGATATTATGAGTATAAATGCTTTATGAATGCTCTGGCTCACGTCTGATGGGCATAGGCCCTCATTTCTCTTGGGTAGATACACAGGAGCAGACTGGCTGGATATTAGACATTCAAATATTTTGCTTTGGGAGGAGCTGCTGATTGATTTTCCAAAGTGATGCACCAGTTGCCTTTCCACCAGCTGAGTATGAGAGTTCTGGTTGTTCTTCATCCTTGCCAGCTGCTGCTATTTCCCTGCCTTTTAATTTTTGCCATTCTAGTGGGCATGTGCAAATAAAAAATTTTAAATTAAACACAAAACAAACAAAACCGTTTGTTCTAGTTCTGCTGGTGATCTGCTTTTTCTCTGTAGGGTGTCTGTAACCTTGACAGGGAGCCCCATGGGAAATCCTTAATGTCAGAGGAATTCTGGTCTGAGAGAGAGGCCATACAGTGGTGGTAGTCACTAGAGTAAAACGTTAACTTAAGTTCATTAGACTCTAAAACTATCATAACTGAACACAGGAAAGGGTTTTTTGTTTGTTTGAGATGGAGTTTCGCTGTTGTTGTCCAGGCTGGAGTGCAGTGGTGTAATCTCGCCTCACTGCAACCCCCACCTTCCAGGTTCAAGCAGTTCTCCTGCCTCAGCCTCCATAGCAGCTGAGATTACAGGCATTTGCCACCACGCCTGGCTAATTTTTTGTAGTTTTAGAAGAGACAGGGTGTCACCATGTTGGCCAGGCTGGTCTTGAACTCCTGACCTGAGGTGATCTGCCTGCCTCAGCTTCCCAAAGTGCTGAGATTACAGGCATGAGCCACCTCACCCAGCACATGAAAGGGTTTTACTACATAAAGGATGTTGAAGGCACAGATTAACCCTATTTAAACTGGAGTGCTCGGAGTGGGGGCAGAGTTATGGTTAATTGCATTTTCTTGTTAATTAAATATTAAAATACCTTCCCTTTTTTTTTTTAATGTAACTTTTCTTGAAAATATCCTACTTGGGCCTGGTGCATTGGCTCATGCCTGTAATCCCAACACTTTGGGAGGCCGAGGCGGGAGGGTCACCTGAAGTTGGGAGTTCCAGACCAGCCTGACCAACATGGTGAAACCTGGTCTCTACTAAAAATACAAAAATTAGCCAGGTATGGTGCCGAGTGCCTTTAATTGCAGCTACTCTGAAGGCTGAGGCAGGAGAATTGTTTGAACCGGGAGGTGGAGGTTGCAGTGAGCTGAGACTACACCATTGCACTCCAGCCTGGGTGACAGAGCAATACTCTGTCACCAAAAAAAAAAAAAAAAGTGTAAGTAAGTATACCCAGAATCCTGCAAACCAGAGATAACACTAACTCTTGCTGTCACTCTTTCTGATATTTTTCCTCATGTATTCCCATGTCAGTCAGTTTTCTGTGCTCTATCATTTTGATGACTGCACAGGACTCCACTTTTCCTCATAATTTGTCGACCAACACCTGCTGTTAGACAGAGATCGTTGCCAGTACTTTGCTGTTAAAGCATGGCAGTGGGCGTGGTTGCAGTTAAAGCTTTGCACATATCCATAAGCAGATCCATGATGTTTTCCTTAAGCCACATTCCCAGAAGGGAGCTCTGGGTCAAAGGGCAGGTACATTTTAAAGCCTGTTTGCTCCACATTGCGAAATGCCCTCCAGAAAGCAGGCACCAAATGATGCTGTCCTCTGCTTTGTGTGAGAGTGTGCCTTTCCCTGAACTCCAGCCAGTTAGGTAGACTTCTTTTTTTTTTTTTTTTTAGAGAAGGGAGGGATCTTGCTGCATTGCCTAGGCTGGCCTAGAACTCCTGGACTCCAACGATCCTACCTCAGCCTCCCAAGTAACGGGGACTACAGACATGCACTGCAGTTCCCAGCTCAATTAAGTAGATCTTTCAAAACCACTTTCTTTTAAATATCACATAGAAGAGGCGTGTGTGTGTTTTCAGTAGTAAAGCGTGTGTACCATAGAGAAGATGGACGTTGGCCAGAACACCTACGATTTCATCCCTATTACTAGGCAGACTTTCCCCCATAAACTTAGAACTTGTGGATATGTTCAGAGTCATTACAGCTCTGTGACCTTTCAGACCTGTAGACTTATGTTCTTACATGCCTCAGCCTTGATTTTATACTTCTGTTTGCTTTCCTAACCATGAGTCCTTCTGGTTTATCATGATTTTAGTGACTTAAGTTTTAGATTTTAGTGATTCTAGTTACTGATGTAACAGCTGCCTGAAGTCTTTGTGGATAAAAGTGAGATGCATGTAAATGAGATAAAATGTTGCCAGTTTCTCTCTCTTTAAAAAATAAAAGAAAAAATAGTACCAGAATATGTTGGCAAACCAGGGTTCAGAATAGATGAGCCCAACTCAGAGATGTAACCAATCATTCGCAGCATCCTAGACTGCCTGTGCTTTTGAGAGAATAGCAGGTGCGTGAAGATGTCCTTGGGTTTGTTGCTTAAACTGTGTTTATGACTGTGCTTGGTGGATCACAAGGTAAAGAGATCAAGACCATCCTGGCCAACATGGTGAAACCCCATCTCTACTAAAAATACAAAAAAAAAAAAAAGCTGGGTGTGGTAGTCCCAGCTACTTGGGGATAGGCTGAGGCAGGAGAATCGCTTAAACCCGGGAGGCAGAGGTTACAGTGAGCCAAGATCATGCCACTGCACTCCAGCCTAGTGACAGTGTGAGACTCCATCTCAAAAACAAACAAACAAACAAAAAACCTGTGTTTATTCATATGGTACTTTGGAGATTAAAAAGTCACTTAACAATAGCAGTTCAGCACTTGTTAACGCTAGTGCGGGAGGAGGGAGACTTTGACTTCTCACACTCTGCCTTCTGGAGCATTTACATTTTTTTGTTTGTTTGTTTTGTTTTGTTTTTTGTTTTTGAGACAGAGTTTCACTTTGTCGCCCATGCTGGAGTGCAGTAGCGTGATCTTGGCTCACTGCAACCTCCACCTCCTGGGCTCAAGTGATTCTCCTACCTCAGCTTCCTGAGTAGCTGGGACTATAAGCACACACCACCATGCCCCGTTAATTTTTGTATTTTTAGTAGAGACAGGGTTTCACCATGTTGGTCAGGCTGGTATTGAACTCCTGACCTTGTCATCTGCCCGCCTCAGCCTCCTAAAGTTCTGGAATTACAGATATGAGCCACAGCATCCTGCAGGAGCATTTATGTTTTTTAATGTGAATTTGTTACTTTTATAATGTTTAATGTAAATGAAGCAGATAAATATGTAGATAAATATATAGATTCCATTTTAATGGGCATGTTTTTAAAACTAAGCTAAAATTTACCATCTTCTGCCTCTGTTTCACAAATTACTTAAAGATAAACCTAATTTTAAATCTTACGGTTTCTGTCTTGATTTTTACATGTGGGAGTATACGTTTAACATTTGCTAACCCGAGACTACACGTGCAGCAGGCAAGTAGCTGAACAAAATTGAAAACACTCATTCTAGTTCTTAAAACTGTCTTTTGAAAGTCAAGACTATACTTTCAAAGATCATTTCTTTTTTTTGTTTGTTTTTTGTTGTGGTATAAGCAGGATATTTAGACATATCAAAGATCATTTCTATAGTTTGTTCAGAAGTTTCTCCGAAGGTGTAGAGCAAAAAAAAAAAAAAAGTCATTTCTGATGTTGCAAGCAATTAATTGCTCTCAAAGCATGGCTGTGTCTTTGAAAGGCACAAAAGCAGATGACAACAGGGACAAGAAAAGGTACAAGAGTGGTAATAACTTTTCAAAAGTATGGGGGAAAACTCAGATGATTAAAACATAAGGCCTCCTCACACCTGTAATCCCAGCAGTTTGGGAGACTAATGCGGGTGTATTACCTGATAGGGAGTTCGAGACCAGCCTGGCCAACATGGTGAAACCCTGTCTTTACTAAAAATACAAATAAATCAGCCAGGCGTGGTGGTGGGCACCTGTAATCCCAGCCACTCGGGAGGCTGAGGCAGGAGAATCGCTTGAACCCAGGAGGTGGAGGTTGCAGTGAGCTGAGATCGTGCCACTGCACTCCAGCCTGGGCAGCAGAGCGAGACACTGTCTCAAAAAAAAAAAAAAAAACCAACATAAAGCCACAAACAAATGTGAAGAAAAGATTGAGGCAGGAGTTGGAACAGGTCCCAGATGACAGATCCAACCACCAGCTACGCTAATCCAGCAGCCCCACACTGAGTCAGGAGGAGGGAGGTCCCTGCCTGTTGAGGGAGGGGAGAGGAGTACAGAAGGCAGTACCCGCTGTCGCTTTCACTTGTCTATCTGACACAATTGCCTGAGTCTTAGTTAATCGACCAATCTGTTTCTGGCCACAAAACCTCAAGTGACAAATCAGGAAAGTCACAGTGATAATTCCTCATACTTAGGGGCCATGATTTTTTTTGGATAACACTTTGATGATTTTTTTTTCTTAGGTTCTCTATTGCCCGGGCTGGAGTGCAGTGGTGCAATTATGACTCAGTGCAGCCTGGACCTCCCAGGCTAAAGCCTTCCTTCCGCCTCAGCCTCCCAAGTAGCTGGGACTACAGGCGAGTGCCACCATGCCCAACTAATTTTTATATTTTTCATAGAGATGGGGTTTCACTATGTTGCCCAGGCTGGTCTTGAACTCTTGGGCTCAAGCCATCCACCTGCCTCTGTCTCCCAAAGTGCTGGGATTACAGGCGTGAGCCACTGCATCTGGCCCAATTGTGATTATTTTAATGGTCTAAATAGTATATTTCATCATAGCATGGGCTTATCTTATACTTTGAGCAGCTTAAGATACAGAACATCAGCTATGTCTGACAGTACAGTATGTGTCTGAACAATAAATGCAGGTACAAGTACAGTATGCTTGTAAACAAAAAAGTTGAAACATGCAAAACATTGTGGGGTTTTTTTTGTTTGTTTTTTTGAGAGGCAGTCTCACTTTGTCACCCAGGCTGGAGTGCGGTGGCGATCTCGCTCACTGCAAGCTCTGCCTCCCAGGTTCAAGTGATTCTTCTGGCTCGGCCTCCTGAGTAGCTGGGATTACAGACATCTGCTTAGAGACTCAGTCCAACTCTTACGTGCTCTGAGAAGGTTTCCTCAGCTAACCAGTGCATCCCTTGTCATCCCGGATTGTTGCATATACTCGATAATGCCCTATTCTTTCATTTGATGTTGTGTTTTAGTCTGTAAATAATGATGATATACCTACCTCCTAGGCTTGCTGTGAAGATTAAACATGGTCATATGTGAAAGTTCCTAGAATAGTGTTTGGCACGTCGTAGGTATTCAGTTAGAGTTAACTGTTAGTAGGTGCAGCGTGGGTTTACTGGACTATCACCACCCCAAGAGTATTGATTTTCATCTGTTTTGTTTATTGCCCTCCCCCTTAGGTACAAGATGACTGAGTAAGTGGAGCTGAGTAAATATCTGATAAGATGTCATTGAAAATATTGGCACACATTTTTATCTCCCTGAAGGAGCTATATGCTCCTTGAAGGTTGTGTAGTGTTGTTTTGTTTTGTTTGAGACAGGGTCTTAACTCTGTCACCCAGGCTGGAGTGAAATGGCATGATCATAGCTTATTGCAGCCTCCAACTCCTGAGCTCAAGCAAATTCTCCTGCCTCAGCCTTCTGAGTAGCCGGGACTATAGGCATGTACCACCAGTTTTTTTCTTTTAGATAGAGGCTTGCTCTGTCTCCTAGGCTAGAGTGCAATGGCATGATGTCGGCTCACTGCAACTTCTGCCTCCCAGATTCAAGCGCTTCTCCTGCCTCAACCTCCTGAGTAGCTAGGATTACAGGCGTGCACTACCATGCCTGGCAACTTTTTGTATTTTTAGTAGAGACCGGGTTTCACCATGTTGGTCAGGCTGGTCTCAAACTCCTGACCTTGTGATCCGCCTGCCTCGGCTGGGATTACAGGCATAAGCCACTATGCCCAGCCTAATTTGTTTTTGTTTTTTGTTTTTTTTGTAGAGGCAGGGCCTGCCCCACTTTGTTGGCCAGGCTGGTCTTGAACTCCTGGGCTCAAGCAGTCTTCCCACCTCTGCCTCCCAAAGTGCTGGGATTAAAGGCATGAGCCACTGCACCTGGCCCTTGAAGGTTTATTTAATTCCTTGTCGTGCTGCTGCATAATAAGAACTCAAAAATATTTGTGTTATAAATGCTGAATCCTATGTTGGTCACACAGGGGTCACTGAAATCATCACCAGCTCCTTAGTGGCCCTGAGATGACACCAGTAATAACAGCTGCCGTGTTATAAGCACCTGTTGAGTACGTGCCGAGCTTATCACCAACATTAGTTCTTCCTGCAACTGTTTTCTTGAGTACCACAGCTGTGCCAGGCACCATGGTTACCACCAGGAACCACACTGCAGAAAAGACAAAGAGGGTCTGTGCCCTTTTAGAGTTTATAACTATGACAGGACAGCAACGACAGGTTCCAGTAGCCCTAACCCCTCCCCTCTGCCTGGACTCGCCTATATCGTAAATTAAACTTGCTTGCTTCTTTCCCTACCCTCTGTCCCAGAGGGGGCCAGCTTTTGCTGCTTCAATACTTTGGACTTTGTTTTGTCTCAAAATTAGAAGACAGAAGGAAAAGCTTAATATGCATGTAGGTGAAGTTTGAGAGGAGATTTAAGGCAATTTAAAGAAGTCTTTAAAGAAGCCTTTGGAAAGTTGAATATAAGACAGAAGTAGATGAGAGAGAAAAAAAAAAGTTAGTACAAAGAACATTGTAGAATGTTGATTCCTGGCTGGGCATGGGGGCTCACGCCTGTATCCCAGCACTTTGGGAGGCTGAAGCAGGCAGCTTACTTGAGGTCAGGACTTCAAGAGCAGCCCGGACAACATAGTGAAACCCCGTCTCTATGAAAAATACAAAAAAATTAACTGGGCATGGGGGTGTTCAGCTGTAATCCCAGCTACTCTGGAGGCTGAACCACTTGAGCCCAGGAGGTCGAGGCTGCAGTGAGGCAAGATGGTGCCGCTGCACTCCAGCCTGGGCAAGAGAGCAAGACCCTGTCTCAAAAAGAAATGTTGATTCCCCCTTACTGGTGTCTGATAAATAAAAGTAAAAGATTTAAACTTTTTAAATTATTTGGAGTTTTTGAACAACTTCTCAGATAGTAAGGGCTGCAATTTTATTTTATTTATTTGAGGTGGACTTTCTCTCTGTCACCCAGGCTGGAGTGCAGTGGTGCAATCTCGGCTCACTGCAGCCTCTGCCCCCTGGGTTCAAATGATCCTCCAGCCTCAGCCTCCAAAGTAGCAGGGACGACAGGTGCCTGCCACCATGCCTGGCTAATTTTTGTATTTTTAGTAGAGATGGGGTTTCACCATGTTAGCTAGGCTGGTGTTGAATTCTTGGCCTCAAGTGATCCACCTACTTCAGCCCCCCAGAGTGCTGGAATTATAGACATGAGCCACCACGCCCACCCAGCTGCGTTTTTAAGACAGTAGAATGAGGCCGGTTGCAGTGGCTCACACCTGTAATCCCAGTACTTTGGGAGGCTGAGGTGGGTGGATCACCTGAGGTCATGAGTTCAACACCAGCTTGGCCAGCATGGCAAAACCCTGGCTCTACTAAAAATAAAAAAACTAGATGGGGTGCAGTGGCTCACACCTATAATCCCAGCACTTTGGGAGGCCGAGACAGGCGGATCCTGAGATCAGGAGATTTGAGACCATCCTAGCTAACACAGTGAAACCCCATTTCTACTAAAAATACAAAAAATTAGCCAGGTGTTGTGGTGCGTGCCTGTAGTCCCAGCTACTTGGGAGGCCAAGGTAGAAGAATCACCTGAACCTGTGAGGCAGAAGTTGCAGTGAGCCGAGATCGTGCCGCTGCACTCCAGCCTGGGTGACAAAGTGAGACTCCATCTCAAAAAAAAAAGACAGTAGAGTGATCTGTCTCACAGAGTCTAGTTGAAGGAAGTTTGCTAGAGTTATTGCAGACACTACTGTAAGAATGACATTTGGCTAGGTGTGGTGGCTCATGCTTGTAATACCAGCACTTTGGGAGGCCGAGGCAGGAGGATCACGAGGTCAAGATATCAAGACCATTCTGGCCAACATGGTGAAACCCTGTCTCTACTAAAAATACAAACATTGGCTGGGCATGGTGGCACATGTCTATAATCCCAGCTACTCAGGAGGCTGAGGCAGGAGAATCCCTTGAACTCGGGAGGCGGAGGTTGCAGTGAGCCGAGATCATACCACTGCACTCCAGCCTGTGTGACAGAGCGAGACTCCGTCTCAGACAAAAAAAAAAAAAAAGTGGCATTTGAAGACAACTAGTGCAGTAAGTCAGTGTATTTGATACTGTGAAGTTCCTGTTACCTGTTATGTGCTTCAGGGCTTTCTAAACGAATGTAACCCAATGCATAAGATGTTCTTTCCTGTAAATTGATTGTTTGCTTTTTTATTCCAGGACACACCTTTTAAAAACAAAAACTAGGCAGGCAAGAGCACTTAGCCAAACAGTCTAGTGTACTCTGTGGCCTTCAAAGTGTGTATCTTTTGATAGCTATTTCAGACTCAGTAACTAATCAGTTACTGGTTCCTTAACATATGCCATTTATCTTTGGTGGTTTTATATTTCTAAATGATATTAAGGTAATATTAAAGGTGTTTGCATTTCTTCTTTTTTTGTTCTGTGTTTTTTTTGTTTTTGTTTTTGTTTTTCTGGAGACAGAGGCTGGAGTGCAGCGGGGCAATCTTGGCTCACTGCAACCTTTGTCTCCCGATTCAAGCAATTGTCCTGCCTCAGCCTTCCAAGTAGCTGGGATTACAGGCGTGTGCCACCACACCTGGCTATTTTTTTTTGTACTTTTAGTAGGCACAGGGTTTTGCCATGTTGGCCAGGCTGGTCTTAAACTCCTGACCTCAGATAATCCGCCTGCCTAGGCATCCCAAAGTGCTGGGATTACAGGCGTGAGCCACCGTGCCCAGCCCGAATTTCTTTTCACCACGACTCTGAATTGCCTTGGTATTTCTTCATACCTGTTTTCCTGTAAGACGGTACATTTCCAAGGACTGGAGCTCTTTCTTCATTCATCTTTGTGTTTCCTGGGTCCAGCATGTTGTGGGCTCGATGCAGGCATAATAGTAAAGGTTGCAGAAATGTGTAGATTTGTATGATGTTTCAAGGGCCAAAATGTGAGACTTTACAGAGTTGGTGAAATGAAACATAAGTACACATGTTCACGATATCTCTCTCTCCCACACATGCACAAACTTAACACAAACAGGAAAATCTCAGAAAAGAGGCACATTTTCAGATCCCGGTTGAAATGTTACTGTTAAGACTAAAAGTTGTGTTATATGGTAGTCATCTTGGCATAGCAGCTTAGAATGGAAGGGTTGCGTTTCCATTCTTTCTTCTTTTTTTGAGATAGAGTCTGGCTCTCGCCCAGGTTGGAGTGCAGTGACACCATCTTGGCACACTGCAGCCTCCGCCTCCCAGGCAAGCGATTCTCCTGTTTCAGCCTCCCAAGTAGCTGGGATTACAGGTGCATACCACCATGCCTGGCTAATTTTTTGGATTTTTAGTAGAGATGGTGTTTCACCGTGTTGGTCAGGCTGGTCTCGAACTCCTGACCTCAGGTTCCATTTTTTTCAGATAAAAACATGAATCTCTAAGAACCAAACAAAAATGGATACTGGTATTATCCTAGTAGGAATTTCAAGAAGTGATTTTTACTTCCATCTCATGGGCATTACTGATTCCCTCTGGAGTTCAGATCTAAAAGTTGCTTGAATTCTGGGGCAGGGTTCCACAATCCCTCATCTGATGGAGGCCAGTGTGGACTAGACATTGTTCCGAAGTCTGATACCTTGCTAATTGCCAAAACTAGGAATGCCTTGCCAAGAAATACTTGTAACTATATGGAGTTATAGTGTCTGTGGACCTTAAACCCAGTATAATCATCCACATGTAAACTACAAGGGAAAGTGATTTTGAATGATTCTATTCATAGACAAATGTAAAGCCTTTGTCTAGTAATTAAAATAGAATGAAATTTTCTAGTCTTTTTTAGTCTGGTTTTTTTTTTTGAGACAGAGTCTTGCTCTGTCACCCAGGCTGGAGCGCAGCGGCACAATCTTAGCTCTCTGCAACCTCTGCCTCCCAGATTCAAGCGATTCTTCTGCCTCAGCCTCCCGAGTTGCTGGGATTACAGGTGCATGCCACCATGCCCAGTTATTTTTGTATTCTTAGTAGAGATGGAGTTTCACCATATTGGTGAGGCTGGTCTCGAACTCCTGACCTCGTGATTTGCCTACCTAGGCCTCCCAAAGTGCTGGGATTACAGGCATCAGCCACCATGCCTGGCCGAACTTTTCTAGTCTTTTTTAAATTTTTATTTTTGTGGAGACAGAGTCTCCCTATGTTGCTCAGGCTGGTTTCAAACTCCTGGCCTCAAGCGATCCTCCTGCCTTGGCCTCTCAAAGTGCTGGGATTATAGGCATGAGCCAATGTACCCACCTGAAATTTTCTAGTCTTGAACTAGGTTCAAGACCGTTATTTTTTTCTTCAAGTTACTTTACCAGATGTCCTGAGCTCAGTTTGTCTTACATTGTTCTCCCTCCCCATTCTTTTTCCAAATTACCAATTGAAAAACCTAGATTTTTACACTAATGTGAGTGGCAATAGCTCTGGAACTTAATTTTCTTAATGGACTTGATAATTTTGTGCAGAAGATGTGAACTGTTGTAGAACATCCTTCTTTCTTATCTCAGTGTATTGGGGCCAATTTTTGGCTTAATTGTGCTTTAGCTGCAGAATAATTCTTGCTGCCTAAGTGAGTAGGGAATAGGAAACAGAGTGTGTGTCACAGAAATTTGTCTCTTTAAGCAACAAAATGAAAGGTGGTGGCAATGTGATTGCATCTGGTACTATATCGGAAGAGGTGGCAGTGCATGTCTTTCGATGTTCACACTAGTCCTGATCGCTTGGTTGGCTTTAGGGGGCTCAGGCTGTCATAGGTGCTCCCAGGACTCTGAGAATATTCTTCTCTGAGAGGCTGAGCCCACTAACTGTGCCTGTGTGTCATTGTCATTGACCGCTGGCCCAGTGGCTCCCGCACAGGCCACGTTGCTAGGGACAGGGCCACATAAGCCTGCAGGCCTCTTGGCTACCTTTCTGCCATGACCTTTGTACCCTGAAGAACAACTTTTGCAGCAATAATTCTGTATAAACCAAAACCTAGATTGTGGGTGAAGATGGGAAAGGAACAATGATGATGTCATCATGAAAGTCTCACAGAGAGTTTTCTCAGCGCAATGAAGATTTCCTGTGAAACTCCCCTATTAGAAGGACACAGTACGGATTTTTACCTGGAAAAACATTGGCCAAACTCCCTCCCCAGTCATAGCTGGAAAAACAACTGCTATGCCAGCTGGAGATTTGCCTCAAAATAGCTGGGTTATCATTTTCTGCTAATGGGTCAAATTGATTTCCACCCTAAGAGGGGAAATTGCTGTAGATGGCTCCATAGGCACAAATGCTTTGCAGACCAGTGGTGTGTGTCCAGCTGTCTGGGAGTCGTGTTCCCAAAGGATGGGATGACCTGTGCATCTCATTACACCAGGCTCTGCTGTGGGCAGGCTAGAGACGACCAAAGAATGAGCAAAGGCACACGTCTCTGTGGCCATTCCATAGCATTAGGGATTTAGATCCCTGAATCCTTAGCAGCCTGTAATGTAAGAAGGGTAGGGGTGGGGGTGGGGTGGGAGTTGTTCCTTTAAAAAAAAATAAATAAATAAAAAAGGACCAGTGTGGTGGCTCATGCCTGTAATCCCAGCACTTTAGGAGGCTGAGGTGGGAGGATTGCTTGAGGCCAGGAGTTTTAAACCAGCCTGGGTGATATGGTTTGGCTCTGTGTCCCACCCAAATCTCATTCTGAATTGTATTCCCATAATTTCCATGTGTCGTGGGAGGAACCTGGTGGGAGATAATTTGAGTCACGGGAGCAGTTTCCCCATACTGCCCTCATGGTAGTGAATAATTCTCATGAGATCTGATTGTTTTACTTGGGGTTTCCACTTCTGCATCTTCCTCATTTTCTCTTGCTGCCGCCATGTAAGAAGTGCCTTCCCCTCCCACCATGATTCTGAGGCCTCCCCAGCCATGTGGAAATGTAAATCCAGTTAAACCTTGTTTTCTTCCCAGTCTTGGGTATGTCTTTATCAGCAGCATGAAAACAGACTAGTACACTGGGCAACATAGCAAGATCCCATCTCTAGAAAAAATTTAAAAATTAGTTGGTACGCACCTGAAGTCCCAGGTACATGGGAGGCTGAGACAGAAGGATTGCTTGAGCCCAGGAGTTTGAGATTACATTGAGGTCTGATCACACCACTGCACTCTAGCCTGGGCAACAATGAGAGTCCCTATCTCAAAAATAAATAAATAAATAAAAGCATTTTTGAAGTGTAATTTATACGTATAAAATTCACTCATTTTAAGTGTACAGTTCAATAGTTTTTAGTAAATTTATAAAGTTGGGCAACCATCACCACAATTGAAATTTACAATACTTGTGTCACCTCAAAAATATCCTTCATTCCCATTTGTTATCATTACTCATTCTCACTTCCAACCCCAGGCAACCACTAATAGATTTTCTGTCTCTACAGATTTGTCTTTTCTGTACATTTTATATAAATAGTTGTACAATATATGGTCTTTTGTGACTGACATAATGGGTTTTATCCATGTTGTATAGTGTCTTACATTTTATTCCTTTTTTGTGGCTGAATAATATTCTATTATATGGATATACCATATTTTGTTCATCCATTCACCAGTTGATGGACATGTGGGTTGTTCCTAAACAAGATTTTTTTAAAGAGGACACATTAATGCCTCATATTTAACAGGTAATTTAAATGACAGCTTGGAAAAACATAGGATTGGAAAGCAAAATTCACAAAGACAGCCCTGGTATTTGCAGAATTGTAAGCCTGTTAGGACTTAGTAGGTAGAGGGCTGAGCCTGGCAGCTTTTTGAACCTTGGTCAGAGTTATCGCCTTGGGCAAGGGAAGTTGCCGGCAGTGGCACCATTACCTAATGCTCAATTTTTGAGGCTAATTGGCCCACAGGGCTTTGTGTCTGTAGCAATGTGTTCAGATGAGCTGGTTGAGCTGAAGGTACAGCCTGCAGCTGGTCCATCCGTGGGTGCAGGCGTCTCTTATGAAATACAGATGTCAGAACCTTCTGCTGCCAAGGACACTGTGAGGCATTAATCAGATGATCCAGGCAGTGTTCTTGGTGCTGGAAATGGCGGTGGTGATTACATTAAGATTCGTAGCCTTGGCCAGGTGAGGTGGCTCATGCCTGTAATCCCAGCACTTTGGGAGACTGAGATGGCTGGATCACCTGAGGTCAGGAGTTTGAGACCAGCCTGGCCAACATGGTGAAACCCCGTCTCTACTAAAAATACAAAATTAGCTGAACGTGGTAGTGTGCTCATGTAGTCCCAGCTACTGGGGAGGCTGAGGCATGAGAATTGCTTGAACCCGGGAGGCAGATGTTGCAGTGAGCCAAGATCACGGCACTGCACTCCAGCCTGGATGACAGAGCAAGACTCTATCTTAAAAAAAAAAAAAAAAAAAAAAAAAAGATCCCTAGCCTTGATTACATGTAGTTTCTGCCAAGGAAACAGAGTAAACAGATAGGGAATATCTTACATGGTATGATAAGCACTTTAAAGAAGGAGAAGCCAGGAACAGAGCTAGAGAAAAGCTGGGGTTGCCACCATCCATCAAAGAGGACAGAGGATGGTCAAGGAAGGTGTCTCAGAGTTTGTGGGAATGGATGTGACTTGTTCAGAGGACAGCCCAGAGGCCAGTGTACCTCAGCCCAAACGCAGATGGAGCCCGCAGCTGCAGGGAATGTCCTGGCTGTCAATGTCTCTTCCCACCCTGTTGTTAAAAGGATAGGAGTCACTGATGACATTCACTTTTGATAGACACAAGAGCTGAGTCTGAAACATACCATGAAACTACCTTTCATCATTTCCCTCCCTTGCTTAGCTATTTCCAGTCATGTGGTATTTTTTAATGCTGATGAGAAATAGTATATGGTGCTTTTAAAAGATACTATTGTTTGGCTGGGCATGGTGGCTTACGCCTGTAATCCCAGCACTTTGTGAGGCTGAGGCGGGTGGATCAAGACCAGTCTGGCCAACATGGTGAAACCCTGTCTCTACTAAAGACACACACAATTAGCTGGCACCTATAATCCCAGCTACTCGGGAAGGCTGAAGCAGGAGAATAACTTGAACCTGGGAGGTGGAGGTTGCCGTGAGCCAAGATTGCGCCATTGCACTCCAGCCTATGCGACAGGACAATACTCTGTCTCAAAAAATAAAAAAATAGAAAAAAAAAGGTACTGTTGTTCGCCTATCAAACAGGCAAAAAATATGACAGTACCAAGTGTTGGGGAGAATGTGGCGAAACAGTACTTTCACACAGTGGTTTGAGGCATGAAAATGGCTACAGTCTTCAAATTTGGCAGTATCTAACAAAATTGAGAAATCTGTCACATACCCTGTGTCTGAGCAATTGTGTTTCTAGGTAAATTCTTACCTGGATGTACAAAGAGACAGGTATCATTCCTTTCCACGTTGTTGGTATTAGCAGAAGCTTGTAAGCCATCTACACACCCGTCAGTCAAGAAACAGATGACTAAAATGCAGTCTCTTTCTATGATGGGTATATATATGTATGTTTATGTATATCTATATATAAATAAAATGATTTATTTCAAGAAATTGGCTTCCATGATTGTGGGGCTGACTAGTTCAAGATCTGAAGGGCAGCCTGGGAGCTGGCACTGCAGTCTCTAGGCAGAATATCTTCTTCCTTAGGGAAACCTCACTCTGTCCTTCAGGCTTTTGACTGATTAGGTTATACCTACTCTGATTATTGAAGATAATTTCTTTTCTTTAAAGTCAACTTTAAATAAAAGTTGTGGTGTAGATGTGGACTGTATCTACAAAATACCTTCATAGCAACACTGTGTTTAGACAACATTGTGTTAGATTAGTGGGTTGGGTTTTTTTTGTTTTGTTTTGATTTTTTTGAGACAGGGTCTCCCTCTGTTGCCCAGGTTGTAGTACAGTTTTGTGATCACGGCTCGCTGCCGCCTCCACCTCTCTGGCTCAAGCAGTTCTCTCACCTCAGTTTCCAAGCACCATGCCACCCCACCTGGCTAATTTTTTGTTTTGTTTTCGGTAGAGGCAGGGTCTCACTATGTTGCCCAGGCTGTTCTCAACTCTTGGGCTGAAGCAGTCCTCCTGCCTCAGCCTCCCAAAGTGCTGGGATTTCAGGCATGAGCTCCCATGCCCAGCCTACATTCGTGTTTAATTGACTAACAGAATACTATAGCTTCACTACCTGGACACTTAAAATGAACTGTCATAAGGTGATACTGTATAGAAGTTAAATAGAAACTTCATCAGTATAGGTCGAGGTGAGCAGATCTCAGAAGTATAACACTGAATAAAGAAGTAAGATGTAACAGTGACATGCATTATATGATACCATTTAAGAATTTAAGTATTTTTTAACACACAAAGCAAAATTTTATGTTAATCTTGACTAAATATATGCGTGTGTGTGAAATTATAAAATATAGGCTAGGTAGTTAACAGCAGTCTGAATTAGTGGCTCTTCCAGGGGAGAAAAGAAGGGGTGTGAGACTTGGATGGCGTGGCAAAGGCACCCTGTCATTTTATCTCTAGCGTTTTGGTGCTTTTTCAGCAAAGGGAACCAGTGTGTCTGTTAACTGTTAATAGTTATTTTTTTCTGTTTTTTTGTTTTTGAGATAGAGTCTCACTCTGTCACCCAGGCTGGAGTGCAGTGGCACAATCTTGGCTCACTGCAACCTCCGCCTCCTGGGTTTAAGCGATTCTCCTGCCTCAGCCTCCCAAGTAGCTGGGATAACAGGCGTGCGCCACCATGCCAAGCTAATTTTGTATTTTTAGTAGAGACAGGGTTTCTCCATGTTGGCCAGGCTGGTCTCAAACTCCCAACCTCAGGTGATCTGCCCACCTCAGCATCCCAAAGTGCTGGGATTACAAGTGTAAGCCACCATGCCTGGCCAACTGTTAGTAATTTTTGTGGGGACTACAAGTAGTTGTGGATTCTCTTTTTTTTTTTTTTTTTGAGTTGGAGTTTTGCTCTTGTTACCCAGGCTGGAGTGCAATGGCGCGATCTCGGCTCACCGCAACTTCCGCCTCCTGGGTTCAAGCAATTCTCCTGCCTCAGCCTCCCGAGTACCTGGGACTACAGGCACACGCCACCATGCCCAGCTAATTTTTGTATTTTTAGTACAGACGGGGTTTCACCATGTTGACCAGGATGGTCTCGATCTCTTGACCTCATGATCCACCCTCGGCCTCCCAAAGTGCTGGAATTATAGTCGTGAGCCACCGCGCCCAGCTGGTAGCTGTGGATTCTATACCCCCCTGCCAACCTTTTATTGAGACAGAGTCTCACTGTGTCACCCAGGCTGGAGGGCAGTGGCGCAATCTCCACTCACTGCAACCTCTGCCTCCTGGGCTCAAGCACTTCTCCTGCCTCAGCCTCCCCGGGACCACAGGTATACATTGCTATACCCAGCTAATTTTTTGTATTTTTGGTAGAGGTGGAGTTTCGCTATGTTGCACAGGCTGGTGTTGAACTCCTGACCTCAAGCAGTCCTCCCACCTTGGCCTCCGAAAGTTCTGGGATTACAGGCATGAGCCACCATGCCCATCCACATTCCCCTTTTTCTTTCTTCTTTTTTATTTTTTTTTTTTTTAAGGGAAAGAAAAGGAGAAGGAATATCAGACATATTTGTTTGCCCAGGTAGAATTGGTCCACATTATGCCATTAGATTAATTACATTCATCAAAAATCAGGAATAAGATTACAAGAAAGCTTCTAAAAAGAAAAAAAAAAGTCCTGTAGAGATGCCTACAGTCACTCATACTAAAATATGTCAGTGCTCTGACCTCATAAAAAGCATTTTCATCTCACTTTATTTCGCCGTTCATTTGAAGGAGCTACTGAGGCCTCAGGCAGGTGCAAAAGTCAGTAGGGAAACTGCTTGGACCTGCTTCCACCCAACCTCTTGCTGCTGGTAGGACGTTCAGCAGGGTTTGAAAAGTCAACATGTCAAAGCTTTGGTGTCATGTCTGTAAAGTGGGGTTAATAACAGCCATGATGTTAGGATCAAATGAGAAAATTGATGTCAAACGTTAGCCATAGAGCCAGATGCATAGTAGCACTCCTAAATGTTACAATGGGTCTCAAATGGAAAAAAATTAATGCCATAAATGTTCTGGGGCCAGATATGGGATAACACCTGTAATCCCAGCACTTTGGGAAGCAGAAGTAGGAGGACTGCTTGAGTCCAGGAATTTAAGAACAGCCTGGGCAACATAGCAAGACCTCATCTCTACAAAAAAATATCCAAAAATTAGCCAGATATGGTGATATGCGTCTGTGGTCCCACCTACTCAGGAGGCTGAGGTGAGAGGATCGGTGGATCTCAGTAGGTCAACAAGGCTGCAGTAAACCATGTTCATGCCTCTGTACTCCAGCCTGGGTAACAGAGCAAGACTCTGTCTCAAAAAACAATAAATAAAAACAAATAAAATGTTCTCAACTGAATAAAGCAGAAGATTGTAACATGTTCAATGTCCTTTGTCCTGTACCCATCTCCAGAGGTGCTGTGTTCATGGTCTCCCTTGTTCTGACAATGACACCAGGGTGGAAGAGCTGATGCCATTTATTTTCATATTACAGACCGGAAGTGGAGGTTCCTGAAGATACCTGTGTAAACAGGAGTGCTCCTTTGTTTGGAGAGTTGACTCACATTTTAGAGTTTTTCTCTTAGAATATTAATTACTGCAGTTGGTTCAGTGTGTACTGAGTATCAAGTGCTATCAAGTGCTTGCAGAGTACATGTTAAGCACTCCATAATGTTAAGTTACCTCACTGAATCCTCATGCCCCTCATGAGGTAGAAAGTATCATGATTCCGGCTGGATGCAGTGGCTCGCATCTGTAATCCCAGCACTTTGGGAGGCTGAGGCAGGCGAATCATGAGGTCAGGAGATCGAGACCATCCTGGCCAACATGATGAAACCCGATCTCTATTAAAAATACAAAAATCAGCCGGGCATGATGGCGTCCACCTGTAGTTCCAGCTACTCAGGAGGCTGAGGCAGGAGAATTGCTTGAACACGGGAGGCAGAGGTTGTGGTGAGCCGAGACCGCACCACTGCACTCCAGCCTGGCGACAGAGCAAGAATCCATGTCAAAAATAAATAAATAAGTATCATGATTCCCATTGCAGACAGGAAACAACTCAGAGGCTTTGTAGAGGCTCACAGAGGTGGTGATATGATTTGCACATGAATTCAGGCCACAGTTTCTTTCTGCCAGGTTTCTGCCATACCTCCCAGGCCCATTGCTATTGAGATGGCATCTTATAAATTACAGACAACACAAATTAATACATAATGCAAGATAGCTAATATAATAGATAATATTGACCAATAGGGAACCAAAACATTACTCATTTGACCAACAATACGCATTTTGGTGGGTTTATATATTTCATTGAGCATTTCTGATCTAACTCAATACTGCAAAGAGAAACATCTCCATTGTCTAATTTTCCTGCACTTGGCTTGTGCTTCAAATTCATGATAGGTATGAACAGCATGACTCTTGTGACCATCTGTTAGCCCACAGGCAGCTGTCTCCTTGCCAAATTTGCTTACTAATACTTTCCCTAAAGGGAGAGGAGGTGATCAAGTATTGGTGATGTTAGTCCAGGAACAGCAGCTTCCAGCAACACTCAGGGAAGAAGGAAGCAAGATTTTCTACAAATAAAATTGATCTTGGCCAGACGCGGTGGCTCACGCCTGTAGTCCTAGCACTTTCAGAGGATGAGGCAGCTGGATCACCTGAGGTTAAGAGCTCAAGACCAGCCTGGCCAACATGGTGAATCCCCGTCTCTACTAAAAATATGAAAATTAGCCGGACATGGTGGCAGGTGCCTGTAATCCCAACTACTCCTACTTAGGCACAAGAATTGCTCCTGCTGAATGGTCTAGGGAGAAAGAAAAAAAAAAAAAAAAGAATCACTTGAACCCAGGAGGCAGAGGTTGCAGTGAGCCGAGATCATGCCACTGGCCACTGCACTCCATCCTGGGAGACATGGCAAGACTGTGTCTCAAAAAAAAAAAGTTGATCTTGACATATCCTCAGTTAACCCTTGTTACAGCCATTTTTGCCACATGACGTTGGAATGTACCTTGATTGATTGGAACATTTGCGACATCACTCGGTTAATTTGTATGAGATCGTAGAGAAGAAAATAATACGTAAAATTTCAAGGATACATACATTACAAGTCATAGAACTGCATACTTACTTAGAGATTCTTAAATCACTTTTAATGCTTATCTATCATAAATATTATACTTTTAGCTGAGGAAAACAAAGCACTGAAATATCAAATAATTTGTCCTTGTTCGTATAGAGAACTTTTTTTTTTTTTTTTTTTTTTTTTATACTGGTTATCACTAACACCCAGGCTGGAGACCAGTAGTGTGGTCTCAGCTCACTGCAACCTCTGCCTGGGTTCAAGTGATTCTCCTGCCTCAGCCTCTCAAGTAGCTGGAACTACAGGCACCCGCCACCATGCCCAGCTAATTTTTGTATTTTCAGTAGAGGGAGGCTTTCACCATGTTGGCCAGGCTGGTCTCGCACCCCTGACTCCAAGTGACATCCAAGTGCCTCAGCCTCCCAAAGTGCTGGGATTACAGGCATGGGCCACCACACCCGGCCTATATAGAACTATTAAACCAAAAGAGAAGCTAATTCTTAGAAGTTTAAAGTCTGCTCAGCTTATCTGGCTGGTCATAATTGAATTAATGTATCCTTTATTAATTATAAATAAATGCAGTTAATTTATGCACAGTTCCATATTGGTAATTCTTTGAAAATGAATTCTAAAAAGTCCAAATGCTAAGGAAGCTAAAACCATCATAAGATTGCATAATTCATTTCTCATAATTATTCATAATTCATACTTATGATCTGTAACTCTACAGATCCAGGGGAAATGCTGGGGTAAACAGACCAGCTAGAAGTCTGGTGGAAAGTGCCTGTTGGTTCCAGGGGGCCTGTCCCCCAACATTTTATTTAGAATAGCTAATCATTAATTTTCCAGTATGCTAAGGTTTTACAGTAGAACCAAGCCTTCTTTGTATGCGACTCAGCACAAGAAGAGTGATACTACCACTAGCCTAGAATTTATTGTGCAACCATAGCTGTGACTGCCCTTCCCTGGATGGAAATGAAACTCATTCTGGTTAAAACCAGTTTGGCAAAGTTTCCTCCTTGCCAGGCAGTAACTGGTGGAAATATACTAAGCTTTTGTTATTTTTTTTAGTAACATTGCCGCTTGGCCCATTTATATTTTTTCTGTTCACTTTAAGATTCACTTGGTATCCTAAGCCTTTTAATTCTTAGTGCCAAACTTAAATTAAAATGGATTTGTTCGTTACCCCTGATGACTGTTAACATTGCAGGCTGTTTAAAATTCAAGTCTTCACAAGCCTGGCGATAGCACTGACCTTTGCCTCAACTACGGCTTTCCCCCAAAATGTGGGCCCCTTGCAATTCACAAGTGCATCCACGACTACTATAAAACTTTAGAGATTTTGGAATACAAAGGCAGCATTGCTTTTTTGTTCCTGGGTTTAAAACTAACATGTACTTCAGCTAAAATAACTAGATGAATGGCCAAGAGCCAATATAGGAATGGATTTTCCACTGTTAAAAAGGCCAAAATTTCTGGGGGAGAAATTTCTGTAGCTTCACCTAAGTACAGTAATAAATCTATATGTTGGACTTTTCAAGCTTACAAACTCTCATATTGACTATAAGCTCATTGTAGTCTCAAGTCTTAGCCGAACTGTTTTCCCCCCACTCCAGTAGAATCATTTGGATAGGAATTTGTGTATGATGTTAACTTTGGAAGTTCTCCTTAATTTGCTGTTCTTGATATTTTGGGTTTTTTGAGACAGAGTTTCGCTCTTGTTGCCCAGGCTAGAATGCAATGGTACCATCTCGGCTCACTGCAACCTCCGCCTCCCTGGTTCAAGCAATTCTCCTGCCTCAGCCTCCCAAGTAGCTGGAATTATAGGCATGCACCACCACACCCAGCTAATTTTTTTTTTGTATTTAGTAGCAATGGGGTTTCACCATGTTGCCCAGGCTGGCTCGAACTCCTGAGCTCAAAGGATCCACCTGCCTCGGCCTCCCAAAGTGCTGGGATTACAGGCATGAGTCACCGTGCCTGGCCTATAAGAATTTTAAATGTCTTTAAAATAGTTTTATCTTTTAATTAGAAATGTAGCCATTTTTAAGTGAAATTATGAGATTTTGAAAATTAGTGAAATCTCATACATTGCTAGTGGGAGATGTAAAATGGTGCAGCTGCTCCAAACAAAAGTCTGGCAGTTTCTTATCAAGTTAAGCATGTGCCTACCATGTGACACAGCAGTGGAGCTCCCAGGTTATCCTAGAGATATGAAAACTTATGTTCACATAAAAACCTGTACGTGATCGCTCAGATCAGCTTTGTTTGGAACTGTAAAAACCTGGAAACAACCCAGATGTTCTTCAACAAGTATGTGGATAAACAAACTGCAATTTATCCATACCATGGAATAGTACTGGCAAAAAAAAAAAAAAAAGATAAACTACACTCAACAACTTGGATACATCTTAGGGCATTGCACTGGGTGAAAAAGGCAATTTTAAAATGCTACATACTATATGATTGCTTTTTTTTTTTTTTTTTTTTTGAGATGAAGTCTCGCTCTGTCGCCAGGCTGGAGTGCAGTGGTGTGATCTCAGCTCACTGCAACCTCTGCCTCCCGGGTTCAAACAATTCCCCTGCCTCAGCCTTCCAAGTAGCTGGGATTACAAGCGTGCTACCATGCCTAGCTAATTTTTGTATTTTTAGTAGAGATGGGATTTCACCATGTTGGCCAGGATGGTCTCCATCTCCTGACCTGATGATCCACCTGCCTCGGCCTCCCATGATACCTTTTTGTTTTGTTTTGTTTTTGAGGTGGAGTCTTGCTGTGTTGCCCAGGCTGGAGTACAGTGGCATGGTCTCAGCTCACTGCAACCTCTGCCTCCCAGGTTCAAGCAATTCTCTGGCCTCAGCCTCCTGAGCAGCTGAGATTACAGGTGCCTGCCACCATACCCAGCTAATTTTTGTATTTTTAGTAGAGTTAGGGTTTCACCATGTTGCCAGGCTGGTCTTGAACTCCTGACCTGAAGTGATCTGTCCGAGTCGGCCTCTTAAAATGCTGGGATTACAGGTGTGAGCCACCCCACCAGGCTATGATTCCTTTTATATAGCATTCTCACAATGACAGAATCGTAGATGGAGCTCAGGAGGTGTCAGAGGTGAGGCTTGGTGAGGAGAGTGTGATTGTAAAGTGGTGGCACAAAAGAGACGTGTGTGTTAGTGGAACAGTTCCGTATTTTACTTGTGATGGTCATGCCAATCTACGTATATGATAAAATTTCATAGAAATGATGAAACCTGGCCGGGCACAGTGGCTCACACCTGTAATCCCAACACTTTGGGAGGCTAAGACTAAAGCAGGTGGATCACCTGAGGTCAGGAGTTCGAGACCAGCCTGGCCAACATGGCTCTACTAAAAATACAAAAATTAGCCGGGCATGGTGGTGGGCACCTGTAATCTCAGCTACTCAGGAGGCTGAGGCAGGAGAATTACTTGAACCCAGGAGGCGGACGTTGCATTGAGCTGAGATCACGCCACTGCACTCCAACCAGGGCAACAGAGCAAGATTCCTTTTCAAAAAAAAAAAATGATAAAACCCTCCCCCCAAAATGAGTGATACAAAAAGTGGGAAAATCCAAATAAGGCCTGTAGTTTGGTTAATAGTACTGTACCAGTGTCAGTTTCCTGGTTTGATAATATACTGTGGGTATAGAAGATACCACATAGAGAAGCCTACCTGGGAACTCTGTATTATTTTTATAACTCTTATGAGTCTTAAACTATCTCAAAAGCCCCCAGAGAAAAGAATTGAGAAGAGATGACAGAAGTAACAGCTGTGGACAGGTCAGCCTGGGCAATATAGCAAGACCCTGTCTCTAAAAAGAAAAAAAAAATTTGTTTTTTAATTACCTGGGCACAGGTCTGAACTGTGCAGTTCCAGCCCCCTTCCTGACTGGGAAGGCTCATCACCTGATGATTGTCCCCCACCCAATGAGAGGAAAATAGAAACCTCTCAGCAGAAACCCAGTGGCGCCTGATTGCTGTAGAGCAGCTATTCGCTCGAAATGAAGCCAGCAAGGCAGCCACCCCGCTGCGCACACACCCACAGCTTCCAGCTGGCAGTGACAGGCTTCACTCCTAAATACGAACTGACCATCAGGGATCACCAGACGTGTGAGGATAGTAACACGAAAGACAGGGATATCAAACAATGAAAGGTAATAGGGAGATGATATGAGAACTGGAGTAAAACACACCAAAAAATTATAATTAATTCAGTCAGGAGAAGCTACTGCATCTAGAAAACAAGAATAGGAGGATACTTCTAAAAAGAAGCAATCAAAAGACTGGGCGTGGTGGCTCACACCTGTAATCCCAGCACTTTGGGAGGACAAGGTGGGCAGATTGCTTGAGCTCAGGAGTTCTAGACCAGCCTGGGTGTCATGGCGAAATGCTGTCTCTACCAAAAATATAAAAAATTAGCCAGGCATGGTGGCACATACCTGTGATCCCAGCTACTTGGGAGGCTGGGGCAGGAGGATCACTTGAGCCTGGGAGGCAGAGGTTGTAGTGAGCCAAGATCACACCACTGCACTCCAGCCTGAGTGACAGAGCAAAACTACATCTCAAAAAACAAAAATAAAAAGCAATCAAGAAACATGAACATGCTCTTAGAAATTAAAAATATATCAAATTAAAAAATAGAATTGGAACATAAAGTTGAGGATATCTGTTAGAGTTTTAGAACAAAAATACACAAAGTGGAAAATCAAAAAAGATTATAAACCCAGGATATATAAAATCTTCATCAGAGTTCCAGAAAGAATGAAGAGACAAGAAATAGGAACGATGTTTGGACTTGAGGGACATAATTTTCCACATGGCTAGGGGTCCCATTGAGTATCCAGTAAAATAAATGAATAAAACAAAACAAAAAAACTAATGTTGGGAGAGACCATGGTGCAATGAGTTACAGAACACAGGAATAAAGAGAGGCTTCCGGAAGAAAAAAGTCACATAGGAGGAACCGACAGCTGACTTCAACAGCAGCCCCAGATGCTAAAGACAGTGGAGTAATATCTTTTTTTTTTTTTTTTTTATGAGACAAGGTCTTACTGTGTCACCCACACTGGAGTGAAGTGGTACAATCACAGCTCACTGCAGCCTCAACCTCCTGGACTCAAGTGATCCTGCCACCTCAGCCTCCCAAGTAGCTGGGACCACAGGCACAAGCCACCACATCTGGCTAATGTTAATTTTTTTTGTACTGACTGGGGTCTTGATATGTTGCCCAGGTTGGTCTCAAACTCCTGAGCTCAAGCAATCCTCCCACTTCAGCCTCCCATAGTTCTGGGATTACAAGCGTGAGCCACCACACCTGACCAAATGATATCTTAAAACCTCTAAGGAAAATAGTTTCAATCTACACTGCTCTACTCAGCACAATAGCAAACAAATGTCAAGGTAAAGGTCATTTCAGACCCATGGGGAATCATTTACCTCTCATGCATCAGTTCTTAGATCATTTTTGGAGAGTGAGCTCCCTTTTGAAGAAAGAGGAAGACGTGGACCTGGCTAACGAGCTCTGCCACAGGCCACCAGAAGGGCCATGCTAGGTCAACAGTGACAGTCAAGCCAGACTGAGCAGGATGGTGGAGAGTCCTTAGAGGAAGGCTGGGGGAAACAACCGCATGGGAGATTAGCCGAGAGTTTTGTACATTTGAAAAATAGTATTGATAGGCCTCAGCCAAGTCTAATACAGCATGGGGACAAATTTAACACAGATACAGAAAACTAGGCAAAGGATAGGGGAGTGGGCAGAATGAAACAATCATCCATCCCACGAGAAACAGCAAGGCTTTACAGAAGCCGTCACCCTTGTGACAAAGTCATAATGAACACCGACTATTGATTCATCAGGAAATTGCCATCTAATTGCATAGAAAGTCCACTGGAAGGCCAGGCGCGATGGCTCTCACCTATAATCCCAGCACTTTGGGAGGCCAAGGCAGGCGGATCACAAGGTCAGGAGTTCTCGACCAGCCTGGCCAACATGATGAAACCTCGTCTCTACTAAAAAAAAATACAAAAATTAGCCGGGCATGGTGGCGGACACCTGTAATCCCAGCTACTCGGGAGGCTGAGGCAGGAGAATTGCTTGAACCTGGGAGGTGGAGGTTGCAGTGAGCCAAGATCATGCCACTGCATTCCAGCCTGGGCGACAAAGTGATACTCCATATTAAAAAAAAAAAAAAAAAAAAAAAAAGAACACTGGAAGGGAAGAGTGAGAGGTATAAAGACCTAAGGCCCCGTCTACTGTAGTAGGAATCCAGAGTTACTCTCCAATATTGAGAAATCAAGAATATTTAAAAAAAAAAAAAGAATATTCAAAACTTAGCAATAAATACAAAAATAGGAGTGTAGTTGAAAGTGCTCTTGGGAGTAAGACCAGGGGTTATGGAAAGGTCGAGGCATGGGTTGTTTTTTGTAATCATTGTTTGATAAAAACGAAGGTTGTCATGTTCTCTCTCTCCTGATTCATTTATTCTGAAGGGTATGTATGTAAAGCACCTGCCTCTTTGAATGTTGGGTAGTTGTTCATTCTTCTTCTCATCTGGTCATCTATAAATGGAGTATGCATTGGGGGAGGGGGTCAATGAGACTTGAATGGTCTATTTGGGATGATGAATATCATGAAGCTTATTGTTCCTAGATGGAGCAAATACATACAGTTGCCATGTGTTCTGAGTCATGAAGTCTGGGTACCGTAGGAATGATTTATTTTCTGTACTTCAAAGTTAGGGTATTTTAAAACTTAAATCAGCATCCTAAATAGTTGCTTGTCTTATACCTGTCCTAGCATTTGTCTTTATGACTTTCTAGTGATACAGGAATAGTACGTGTTAAAATGAAACCTGGACACTGGCTGCACTGTGAAATCCATGAGAGGGAAACTGCCTTCTCATCCTTAGCTGTGTGCACAGGGCCTGGGCCATGGTAGTTACTTCACAAGTCCTTAGCAAATAAACCAATCACTGGAAAAACGCCAGGGAGGCTAGGCTCAGTGGCTCACGCGTGTAATCCTAGCACTTTGGGAGGCCGAAGCGGACAGATCACCTGAAGTCAGGAGTTCGAGACCAGCCTGGCCAACATGACGAAACCTTGTCTCTACTAAAAATACAAAAACTAGCCAGGTGTCATGGCAGGCGCCTGTAATCCCAGCTACTCAGGAGGCTGAGGCAGGAGAATTGCTTCATCCTGGGAGGCAAAGGTTGCAGTGAGCCGAGATCACACCACTACACTCCAGCTTGGGTGACAGAGTGAGACTCCGTCTCAAAAAAAACAAAAAAGAAAAATGCCAGGGACACCCAGAAAGAAGTTTCCAGGCAGGCCTGTGTCCTAGGGCCATCAACAATGTGCCATCAACGCCCACACCCCCATCATTAGGCACAGTAAAAACAAAATCTGGAAATTTTATTCAATTGGTAACCAAAACATTGCCTTTATACTTAAGTAAAGGTGGCTGATCCTGCATAGGTGTTCCTTAACACTAGAACGACAACCATTAACAATCTACTCCAACCCAGGAGGATGCCAGGTCCACAGTCCCACAGTCCCTGTAGGGTATGGTAGAGACATGAATGTCTGCTGCCTGCTCCATTTATAGCAGATTTTAGGGAGCCCCTTGGGCAACTGAGAACTGCCAGAGTTACGGGCACCTTGCCACCTGAGAGCTCTGTTCCATCAGGTAAGGGAATAGATATTCTTCATGATTTTTAAATCAGCAGGCCAGGCGCAGTTGCTCATGCCTATGATCCCAGGCTGAGTCAGGCGGATCACGAGGTCAAGAGATTGAGACCAGCCTAGCCAACATGGTGAAACCCGGTCTCTTCTAAAAACACAAAATTTAGCGGACGTGGTAGTGCATGCCTGTAATCCCAGCTACTCGGGAGGCTGTGGCAGGAGAATCACTTGAACCCAGGAGGCAGAGATTGCAATGAGCCAAGATTGTGCCACTCCACTCCAGCCTGGCAACAGAGCAAGACTCCATCTCCAAAAAATAAAATAAAATAAAATCAGCATTCATTACTTTGTAGACTGCACTATTAATCATCCTTAGTTCTCCTGGGCCACCCAGCTACAAAATCTGAAAATGACTTGGTTTATTGTTTATTTTATTAATTAGTGTGTTTTGTTTGTTTGTTTGTCAGAATGTTATGGAACAATTCAATCCTGGGCTGCGAAATTTGATAAACCTAGGGAAAAATTATGAGAAAGCCGTAAATGGTAAGTCTGTTTTTCTGAATTGATTATATTTAAAGCCACTCAGTAAATAATTAATTATTTTTAAATGCTTAGTATTGAAGTTTTAAATACCTCTAAATGGTAAAAATTGTTTGAATGAATTTAATCTACAGAACTTTGCAATGACAGTACACAGTGATATTAGCGTATTTGAAACAAGTCACTTGAATGATAGTGAGGGTACTATGAGTGATGTATTTTAACTGTCAAACCGTGCTTTCTGCTTTTAAACCAAATTCTTGGTAAACTAACAACAAATATAAAATGTGTACATAAGACATTTATAAGTTAGTTCCCTACAGCACAGAAATTATTCTCCTTTTATTTATATAAACGAATTTCTTGGCTGGGCGCAGTGGCTCACACCTGTAATTGCAGCACTTTGGGAGGCCAAGGCGGGCAGATCACGAGGTCAAAAGATCAAGACCATCCTGGCCAACATAGTGAAACCCCGTCTCTACAAAAATACAAAAATTAGCTGGGCATGATGGCGCACGCCTGTAGTCCCAGCTACTCGGGAGGCTGAGGCAGGATAATTGCTCGAAGCCGGGAGGCAGAGGTTGCAGTGAGCCAAGATCGTGCCGCTGCACTCCAGTCTGGCGCCTGGCGAAAGAGCGAGACTCTGTCTCAAAAAAAAAAAAAAGAATTTCTTTCTTTAGATGTATCACTCTTTTCATCTTTTCTTCCCCCCCCCCCCCCCGATGTATCACTTTTGATAGTAACATGAGAAACAATATTTTCAACCTGAATGAAATTAACTGAACGTGGTGGTGTGCACCTGTAGTCCCAGCTGCTCAGGAGTGTGTGGTAGGAGGATCGCTTGAGCCTTGAGGATGCAGTGAGCTGGGCTCGTGCCACTGCACCCCAGCCTGAGCAACAGCATAAGGCCCTGTCTCAAAAAAGAAAAAAATGTTTTTTTAGCCTGAATGGAAAAACATCTGAATTAAAGGGTTGGACTTAGATTCTCATTTCAAAATAAATGCTTCATTTAAAATAAACTTGAGTATTGGTGTTGGCCTTTCTTTGTGAATCAGAGTTGTTAGTTTAAGAGTTGTACATCTAGGAAGCTGATACGAATTTTCCTCCTAAGAGGCGAATAGTATTAAAATGCATCAGTGAGCCGAGTATAATCCTAGGACTTTGGGAGGCCAAGGCGGGCGGATCACCTGAGGTCAGGAATTTGAGACCAGCCTGGCCAACAAGAAGAAACCCTGTCTTTACTAAAAATACAAAATTAGCTGGGCCTGGTGGCACATGTCTGTAATCCCAGCTACTCAGAAAGCTGAGGCAGATAATTGCTTGAACCCGGGAGGTGGAGTTTGCAGTGAGCTGAGATTGCGCCATTGCACTCCAGCCTGGGCAACAAGAGTGGAAACTCTGTCTCCAGGAAAAAAAAAAAAAAAAAAAAAAAAAACCCATCAGTGATCACCTTAAAAACTTAAAATGCTAGCAATTACCAAATTCTAACATGCTCAAGACAGTTCTCCCCCAAAATGTAGCAAGTATCACACCAACACATTTAGACCCTAGTTTTACTTTCTGCCACGATTCACTAAAACTACCAAGTAACATAAGTAGAAAATATAGTTTCTGGCTGGGCACGGTGGCTCACACCTGTAATCCCAGCAATGTGGGAGGCTGAGGTGTGCGAACTCCTGAGGTCGGGAGTTCGAGACCAATCTGACCAATTTGGAAAAACCCCATCTCTACTAAAAATACAAAATTAGGCGTGGTGGCGCATGCCTGCAATCCCAGCTGCTCGGGGCTGAGGCAGGAGAATCACTTGAACCCGGGAGGCAGAGGTTGTGGTGAGCCAGTATCTTACCATTGCACTCCAGCCTGTGTAACAAGAGTGAAACTCCATCTCAGAAAAAAAGAAAATACAGTTTCTAACAGTTAGATTTGAAGGTAGCTTCAGATCAAGTTTTACACCTTTTACTTTTCTTTATTCCCCCCCCTCTCTTTTTTATATTTCTCTCTTTTCTTTCTCTTCCTTCCTTTCTCTTTTCTTTCTTTTCTCTTTCTCTCCTTTCTTTCTTTCCCCATCCTTCCCTCCATCTTTCCCCCTCCCTCTTCCTTCCCTCTTTTCCCATCCCTCTTCCTCCCTCCCTCCCCCTCCCTCTCTCTTTCCTTCCTTCCTTCCTTCCTTCTTTTCTTTTCCTTTTCTTTTCTTTCTTTTCTTTCTTTCCCAAGTTCAAGCAATTCTCCTGCTTCAGCCTCTTGAATAGCTGGGATTACAGCCATGCACCACCATGCCCAGCTACTTTTTGTATTTTTAGCAGAGACAGGGTTTCACCATGTTGGCCAGGCTGGTCTCAATCTCCTGACCTCAGATAATCCACCCACCTCAGCCTCCCAAAGTGCTGGGTTGACAAGCATGAGCCACCATGCCTGGCCACTTATTTCTCCTTTTTGCCAGATTACACCTTTGGTTGCTCCCTGTTGATATTTTGAAAATAAACCTGTGGCCTCATACACGCTTAGCATGAACCTGCCCCCGGAAGAGGGGGTAAGCTGGCTAGACTGTGGACTCTGGGTGAGGAGGCACACCATTGTGTGTAGTCACTGGAAAAGCAAACTGCTCATTTACTGACTTCTGCCTCACTTTGCTTTTGGGGACTTCAGCAGCAGGAAGTGCAGCAGGTCTGGGAGTTTCGTCCCTTGCTCTCTAGCAGTCCCCGTGACTTCTGCAGGTGCCCCCATCCTTCAGAGAGCCAGAGCCGTGTACTGCTGACTCTCCCTCGAAGATTGCTTAGTCACAAGGCCACAGTCATTGCTTTAGATGTCCTTGTGAAGGAAATCACTGCGACCTGCAGTTTTGTTTTTTTTTTCTTTCTTTCTATCATGAGCTGCCTCCCTGAGGCAGAGTTTTACAAGGTGAGTTGGTGAGTTGCCTACAGCTTCGTTTCCTGCCAACAAGCCTTCTCCACAAAGGGCTCTCACCACTTTAGCACCTCCTGGGGAGTATTCTGTACTTCAGAAAGTATTTCCAGAATTTCTGCAGGCCATCTGGTTGTGCCTCTGCTGAAGCCATTGAGAAATTTAGGTAAATGTGTAATGTCCTTGGTGAGAATTTGGAAGTAGTTGAGGCGGCCAGATGTGCAGTCCACAGTTAGGTTAGAACACCAGGCAGGCTGGGTGTGGTGGACTCATGCCTAGAATCCCAGCACTTTGGGAGGCCAAGGCAGGAGGATAGCTTCAGCCCAGGAGTTCGAGACCCCATGTCTACAAAAAAAAAATTAAAAATAGCTCAGGCCAGGCATGGTAATTCACGCCTGTAATCTCAGCACTTTGGGAGGCCAAGGCGGGCAGATCACCTGAGGTCAGGAGTTCGAGACCAGCCTGGCCAACATGGTGAAACACCATCTTGGCAAAATATAAAAATTGGCTGGGCGTGGTGACATGTGCCTGTAGTCCCAGCTACTCGGGAGGCTGAGGCTTGAGAATCACTTGAAGCCAGAAGGTGGAGGTTGCAATGAGCCAAGATCGCAACACTGCACTCCAGCCTGGGCAACAGAGCGAGACTGCTTCAAGAAAAAAATTATTTGGGCATGGTGGCATGCGCCTGTGGTCCTAGCTATCAGGAGGTTGAGGTGGGAGGATTGCTTGAGTCCAGAAGTTCGAGGCTGCAATGAGCTGTGATTGCACCACTGCACACCAGCCTGGGAAACAGAGCAAGACCTTGTCTCAAATAAATTAAATTAAAATTTTAAAATAAGGAACGCAGGTAAACGGGTGAATGGCTAGGAGCATTGTAGAGACCGGTGTCACAAGAATAATGAGTGGTGTGGGTTGGTGTGGACTGAAGGCCCTGCTGGAGCTGAGCTAGCTGACAGATGCTAAGTTTCAGCAGGCAGACACTGCTGCACACATAAAAGACAGCAAGTAAGCCAGGACCTGGGGTCCATGCTGGCATGGGTGACACACTGTTGGGGAGTGGGCGGGGTAGGGTCAGATCCCTTGTGCACTTGAATGCACATGTCAGAGCTTGTCATATGCTGTGTCAGCCAGGCTGCACAAATCACTGCCTGCAAACCTGTGGCTTCAGACAGCAACAGCTGCTTCTTTCTCCTGTAAGGGCAGGGCAGTTCTCCAGACCCTCGGGACTCACTCCTGCATCAGCAGTCTTCGGGGGCCTGTGCAGGGCTGTGGGTTGGATGCACTCTCCCCATGGGGTCTTTCCCCTTCAAGGAAGCCAGACTCGGTCCTCGCTCAGTAGCAGTGGTGTCCTAAGAATATAAGCCTCAGTGCCCAGCACCTCTCAAGCCCCTGTAGGAGTCATGCCTATTGATAACCCGTGGGTCAAAGCAGGTCCCATGGCCACACCACCTGGTGGGGGACCACATAGGCTGGGAATTCTGGGAGGTGTGATTCCTGGAAGGGCATTACTGTAATAATCTACCATGGGCTTACCTCGTGGACAGTGAGAGGCCACCAAAGGCTTTGAGCAAAATGTTCACCCAATGAAACCATATTTTAAGGAAAAAATATCAGGTAGAAGCACATAGATTAGTCTAGACCGATGAAGTATTTGGCCAACCACTAACATAGAACTAGGCTAGGTACGGTGGCTCATGCCTGTAATGCCAGCACTTTGGGAGGCTGAGGTGTGAGAATTGCTTGAGCCCAGGGGTTCAAGAGCAGCCTGGGCAACATGGTGAGACCCTGTTTCTAGAAAAACTAAAAAATGAGCCAGGTGTGGTGGCATGCACCTGTAGTCCCGGCTACTCAGGAGGCTAAGGAGGGAGGATCGCTTGAGTCCAGGAGGTTGAGGCTGTGGTGAGCTATGATCACACCACTGCACTCCAGCTTGGGCAACAGAGTGAGACCCTGACTCTTAAAAATATCTATATAACTAATATGCTTCTTTCCTTAAAACAATAAGCAGTTTTGAGATGAAGTCTCGCTCTATCACCCAGGTTGGAGTACAGTGACACGATTTGGGCTCACTGCAAACCCCACCTCCCAAGTTCAAGTAATTCTCCTGCCTCGGCCTCCTAAGTAGCTGGGACTACAGGCACATACCACCACGCCTAGCTAAGTTTTGTCTTTTTAGTAGAGATGGGCTTTCACTATATTGGTCAGGCTGGTCTTAACCTCCTGACCTCGTGATCTGCCCACCTCTGCCTCCCAAAGTGCTGGGATTACAGATGTGAGCCACCACACCCCACCGAAAATATCTTAATGTGTCCACAAAAGGGGGACAGAATTATGAAAGGATCATTATTTATCTCTTCAGGCTAAATTTTATAATTTTCAAGTTAACTTTATCATAATAGCAAAGATATTTTACAAGACCGAGAAGGTTACATAGTTTTAAATGTAAGTCAACAATTAATGAAAAAATTTGATTTAATGTGTGGATGCAAATCAGAAATTTTGTTTAAATATTGTGTAATCCTGCATGCCATTCCCCCATTAATTTGCTTTTCAGCTTATCAGTACTTTCCAGCTTAAAATCTTCACACTAAGATGTTACATCTTATAACTTGACGGTTTACTGGCTACACACCTTGTGTTTAGGGGGAGTCACTTTTTCTTTCTAGCTGAGACTAAAGAGTCAGATAGCACCATCATTGAGAGCTGAGGAAGTGAAGTGCCCGGCCAGAGCTGTGTGCTTTCCTTCCCGCTGACTCAGCGTTGACCTTGGGCACGTCCCAGAATGTCTCTACTCCACTGCCCTTAGTGCGACAGGCTGATGACGTTACGACCCCCGTCTTAATGTCATTGGATAGATAACTAAGTACATATGTAAATGCTCATTGCTATTGTTCTTTCTACAGTTACACTTTAAGGTTATTCTGAGTCTTATAATAGCACAGTAGAGCATTGCATTTCGTAAAGTTATTATATCTGTGGAGTAAAAATCATAACTTTTATAATTTTCCTGTCTTTGCCAAAAAGCAAAACAAGTAGTATTTTTTGCCAGAAAAAAATGCTAATCTTTTGGTTTTTCATACCTTCAGCTGGACCTGCACATGAATTAATTCTGTGGCTCACAACTAAAATCCCAGCACTTTGGTAGAGGTTCAGGCAGGAGGATCGCTTGAGCCCGGGAGTGCAAGACTAGCCTGGGCAATAGAGTGAGACCCCAACTCTACCAAAAAAAAATTTTATTTTTTTTTTTTTTGAGACAAGGGATCTCACTCTGTTGCCCAGGCTGGAGTACAGTGGTACAACTATGATTCGCTGCAGCCTTGACCTTCTGGACTCAAGCGATTCTCCCACTTCAGCTTACTGAGTAGCTAGGACTATAGGCATTTACCACCACCACCATGCCTGGCTAATTTTTTTGTTTGTTTGTTTTTAATAGAGATGGGGTCTCCCTGTGTTGCCCAGGCTGATCTGGAACTCTTGGGCTTAAGTGATCCTCCCACCTCAACCTCCCAAAATGCTAGGAGTAGAGGTATAAGCCACTGCACCCGCTCCCTTCAACTTTTTTTTTTTTAATTACTCAGGAATGGTGGCACGTGCCTATAGTCCCAGCTACTCGGGAGACTGAGGCAGAAGGATCCCTTGAGCCCAGGAGGTCGAGGCTGCAGTGAGCCATGATCATGCCACTGCACTCCAGCCTGGATGAAAGAACAAGATCCTGCCTCTCAAAAAAAAAAAAAAATCCACCAAGTTAAAATAATTGCTGATTATACATTGGGGCATGGCAGCTGATGTGGCCTCTAGGATTCCCAAGGACACTTTTAGCTCCTAAATACTGTGGTCTCCAAATCTCCAGGAGAAACTGATTTCTAGGTCTGAAACCAATCTTAGAGTAAAATTCCAAATAAATGCTTTTCTCCAAATTTACATTAAGCAGTCTGGGTCTGTATCATATACCTTCAAGCCCCTCAAACTAGATTGTAAAGTGAAAAAAATGTGTTAGCAGCTTCCATTTGTTCATTTATTGCTCACATTCTTAGGGCATTTTAAGGATGAGCAACCTTTGTTCAGAAAGGATAAGTAATTTGCCCCAGGAAGTCACACAGTTATAATTTAGTCTTCAGAATTAGTTTGAAGGGGGCAGTATTATTTTTAAGATAATTAGAACCCACTATGTAGCAATGAAATTTTTCCTGTCTTTGCCAAAAAAGAAAAAAAAGTAGAGCATTCAATTTATTTTTTTGTTTTTTGTTTTATTTTGAGTCAGATTCTCGCTCTGACACCCAGGTTGGACTGCAACCTCCACCTCCTGAGTTCAAGCAATTCTCCATCTTCAACCTCCCGAGTAGCTGGGACTACAGGCACATGCCACCATGCCTGGCTAACTTTCTGTATTTTTAATAGAGATGGGGTTTCACTATGTTACCCAGGATGCTCTCGATCTCCTGGCTTTGTGATCCACCCATCTCAGCCTTTCAGAGTGCTGCGATTACAGGCCTAAGCCACTGCACCCGGCCTATTTTTATTTTTGAGACAAGATCTGGCTCTGTTACCCAGGCTAGCATGCAGTGGCATATGATCTCAGCTCACTGCAACCTCTGCCTCCTAAGCTCAAGAGATCTTCTCACCTCAGCCTCCAAGTAGCTGGGACTGCAGGCACATGCCACCATGCCGGGCTAATTTATATTTTTTTAATAGAGGCAGGGTTTGACCATGTTGCCCAGGCTGGTATCAAACTCTTGAGCTCAAGCAGTCCTCCCACTAAGCCTTCCAAAGTGCCAGGATTGCAGGTGTGAGCTGCCATGCCCGGCCACATCCCTAGTTCAGTGTCAGAAACACAGTTTCATAGTGGTCTAAAACTGGCGTCAGGAGCAAGCAGAGCCTTCTGTGGACTTTGAGCACCTGCTGCTGAAGGTTCCTCGGGGCTGGTCAGAGACTAGGATCTGTCTCATGGGGCTGTCCCTTGGGTGGGGGCCTCCACCTCGGCATGCGCTCAACGCAGGCCTTACCTCCTGAGAGCCACACTTACCACGGCCCGAGCCTTCCTGCAGCCAAAAGGGACTGAGGGGTGTTTGGAAGCAAACCCATGTCACTTCCTCCTTTCCTTGTCTAAGTGACAGTTTTGTGTGTCACTTTTCGTGTCTAGCTATGATCCTGGCAGGAAAAGCCTACTATGACGGAGTGGCCAAGATTGGTGAGATTGCCACCGGGTCCCCCGTGTCGACTGAACTGGGTGAGTTATCTGTCCCTTTATGCATAAAGCCCACTCATCATCCTGTGAATCCTGATACAAACGCATGGGATGGCCCAGTCCAGAACAGAGCGGAGAGCTGGGCCAGCATGCTGCAATTCTGTTTCTCTGCAGTCTGTGGAAATTGAGGCTTGGAGGGTGGGCCGGGACTGGTGCTGGAGGGCGAGTGGAGGCCTTGTTTTCTGGCTAGCCTCCCCGCTCTCCTAGGAACTTGAGCTTCTGCCTGGCGTGTCCAGGCGCTTGCCCTTCCCACTGGGAGTTTGACCTACATTCCTGATGGGCAAGCCGGGCCTCCTGGGGCCTCGGACTGCGGCCGGAGTGTTTCCTGTGACTCACCTACCAGAAAACCCAACTCCTTGACATTGCTCTCTTGGCCCCTGCTTCTTTCCTGGTTGCTTTCAGCTGTGATTTTTCCGGTTCTGCTGGTATGAATCGCTCTCCTGTGCAGGCAGAGAGGGCGGTCACACCCTGGGCAGTGCCCGCTGCTGAGGGGATCTGGGCTTCTGTGTACAGAGCCCTTCACTGTCGGTGGGGAAAGGGTGGCTTTTAAAACAGCCCCACACAGCACCCTCATTTAAAACACGTGTTGAATGTGTTTTATTGTACAAAGGGTAAGATTTTTGGCTTAGCAACAATCACCATAATTTGAAAGGCTCTGAAAACTGGAGGAAAATAATGGTAAAGTGTGTGTGCGTTTAAAGAAAAATACATCCATGTCCAGTTAAAAAGTAGGAAGGGGAAGCAGAGGAGGGGGTGGGTATCACCAAAGGAAGGTGCGGCCAAGTCACACCGTTTCTCCATGGAGTCATCCTGAGGATTTTCAGGATTGTTTGGGAAGCTCTTAACTGACCCATAAAAGATGAGGAGAAAAGGAGAGGCCTGATGGCAGAGCTGCGCTCTTGGGAGCAGAGGGATCTGGGTCCTCATGGCTCTGAGGACTTTGCGCTTGAGTTTATACTTGAGTTTACAAAGCCGTAGGCACACGGTAGACCATATGCTGGAAGTGATGCCCTGTTAGTGAGTAACTCAGTACTGTGAGAGAGAGTTATATATATTTTTTTTATTTTTATTTTTTTATTGAGGCAGAGTTTCTGTCACCCATGCTGGAGTGCAGTGGCATGACCTCGGCTCACTGCAACTTCTGCTGCCCAGGTTCAAGTGATTCTCCTGCCTCAGCCTCCGAAGTAGCTGGGACTACAGATGCACGCCACGCCTGGCTAATTTTTTTTGTATTTTTAGTAGAGACGGGGTTTTACCATGTTGGCCAAGCTGGTCCCAAACTCCTGACCTCAGGTGATCCTCCTGCCTCAGCCTCCTAAAGTGTTGGGATTTCAATCGTGAGCCACCATGCCCAGCCCATACATATATATAATTTTTTTTTTGGTGGAGATGGGGGTCTCTCATGTTGGCCAGGCTGGTCTTGAACTCTTGGCCTCAAGCAATCCCCCCACCTCGGCCTTTCAGAATGCTAGGATGATTGGCCTCACCCAGCCCAGTACTGCTATATTTAATAGACTCATTTACATGCAGAAATTTTTCAAAGTCCTGCCTGTGCCCCAGTTGGTGCCATAATCCCTTATGTGCCAGCGAGGACGGAATTATAGTAATTATGTTCCAAGCACAATGAATTTAATAAAATACAGAGACTGCCAGATGTAGACAGAAGCAGACAGCAAAACCTAGGATATTTGGGGGAGTTGTTGAGATGATTATAAGTTCCAAAAATAGCATGAATAAAAAGAAACATCCTATTGGTGTCATGCGTCAGAAAGAAAACATGTGTGACCCTTACATTAAAACATATGGTGCTTTGACTCACCGCACCCAGTTTGCCTTTTTAATGTTTTATGGCTCCTGCCGCTGTTTAAATAAGACTTCTGTTCCACACCTTACTTGAGTCAGCCGTGAGTTCCTAATGTTGAAACAGCTATTTCCACAGCAACGATGTTGTTACAAACACAACACAGGTTTAGAACTTTCATTTCAGTGAGGAAAATATTTTGCACTGGTGAAATTTCTTTCATGTGCATGCATATATTTTTTTTTTTTTTTTTTTTGGAGACAGAGTCTAACTCTGTCGCCCAGGCTGGAGTGTATTGGTGCAATCTTAGCTCACTGTAGCATCTGCCTCCTGGGTTCAACAAATTCTCGTGCCTCAGCCTCCTGAGTAGCCTGAATTACAAGTACCCACCACCATACCCAGCTAATTTTCATATTTTTAGTAGAGATGGGATTTTACCATGCTAGCCAGGCTGGTCTTGAACTCCTGACCTCAGGGGATCACCCACCTCCACCTCCCAAAGTTCTGGGATTACAGACGTGAGCCACCATGCCTGGCCACTTGTATGTATGTATTTTATTCAGAGGGAACAGAAATAACTTTCTGTTTTGTTTTGTTTCAAGCTGTCCTTTTGCTTAACATTCGCTATCTCATGTAGTTACTGGTTTTTCTTCTCGTTTCTAACAATTCCATGGTACAGTGATATCTTAGGAAGAGTTACTTTTGGAGGTCTCCTGTTAATTTCCTTGATTGGCTCCATTTTTATTTTGTTATTGATACAGTTGAGACTAAAATGCCACCCCATATCTGTTTAAACTCCCTGTATGGAAGAGTTGTGGACAATTCATAGAAAAAAAAAAAAAAAACAGACCGACCAAAGGTAGATTGTATTCTTCTCATCTTCCAAGAAGATTTTATTGTCTGGTTACTGTGTTTCAGTATTTGGTATTCACAACTTCCTCATGAAACTTAAAACTCTCATATGAGAAAACTCAAAGGGGTGTTACCACATGCGTGAAGATCATGAATCATTTCAAAATGTTCATTCCATGTGCCTTAAGGGTTGGCCTCTGTTACAGCAGCACCATTTCCAACGTCTAGCTGTGGATACTTCCACTTAGATATCTCCCTCCTGACATCAGCTCACTCACTGCTGTGTGATAACACAGGATGCTTTTGCCCAAAAGTAAAAAAATGCCCAATGAACAGTGACTTATGCAATCAGCGTCTTTATTATTCCACATGAAGAGCAGCAGGCTATCAGTTAATCATTGCTAGGGACCCAGGTTCCTTCTGTCTGTTTTCTCATCCCCATCCTCATTTCCTCATGGTACCAGGATGGCTGCCACTGCTTGCCCAACCATCACATCCTATCTCTCCCCATTGTCTCCAAAGGCAGAAAGTGTAATTTCTTCTCAGGTGTGCTGGCAACCTTTGCCCCAGAGCTCCAGCTCACAGCCCCTTATGCCCCATGGCCCAATTTAGATCACATGCCAAGGACCCAGCGGCCAGCAAAGCTCCCCAGGCATGGGCCAAGGAACACCAGGGCAGAAAGGGCGTGGCTGTTAGGAGATGGCCTGGTGACAGCCCCCACATCAGCATGTCTGGTGTTCAAGGTCTGTTTTCAACAACTTTCAGTGAAAGGGCAGGACTGACAGAAATGTTAGCAGTGCCCTGGGTTTACGTGGTGCTCCCACATTTTGTGTGTGTCTGAGTGGAGCGATACTCTTCTCCCTCATGGGCTGGTGTATGGTTTTACCAGCATGCTTATACTTGAAACTTCGTCATTGCAGCTGGGCGCAGTGGTTCAGGCCTGTAATCCCAGCACTTTGGGAGGAGGCTAAGGAGGTCAGATCACCCAAGGTCAGGAGTTTGAGACCAGCCTGGCCAACATGGTAAAACCCCGTCTCTACTAAAAATAAAAAAAAAACTAGCTGGGTGTGGTGGCGCACACCTGTAATCCCAGCTACTTGAGAGGCTAAGACAGGAGAAGCATTGAACCCAGGAGGTGGAGGTTGTGGTGAGCTGAGATTGTGCCACCGTACTCCAGCCTGTGCGACAGAGTGAGGCTCTGTCTCAAAACAAAAAACAAAAAACCTCATAATTGCCCAGGCTGATCTTGAACTCCTGGACTCAAGTGATCTGCCTGCCTCAGCCTCCTAAAGTTCTGGGATCACCACCCAGCCACTGTGCCCAGCTGTGAGTATGTTCTTACCTAGTGTGCCTACAAATATCTGAACGACTTTTTCCCATATGTGGTTTAAGACTGCCCACCTTTATAAGACAGCAGTAGCGACAGCAAACCTCGAGTACCTGCCGTGAGCCGGGTGAGGGACCAGGCCAGTATTGTGTGTATTTCATGGCCAAGTTCTCTCAGCAGACTTGAGTCAGGTGCAGGTGCCCATGCTATCTGTTTCACAGGCCCCACAGTGAAGCTACCTGCCCTGGGTCACACAATGAATTGATCTGTGCTTCGGCTTTAAAATCTGATTTTTTCAACTCTGTGTTACCCTGCACTTCACTGATGCAAAGGAAACAGGAAAGAGCCAGCCCAGAAGGGGCCCCTGAAGAGGAAGACTATGCGACCCCCACAATGGGGTCTTTTTCTTTTATTTTTTTTGAGACAGAGTCTCGCTTTGTTGCCCAGGCTAGAGTGCAGTGGTGCGATCTCAGCTCACTGAAACCTTTGCCTCCCGGGTTCAAGCGATTCTCCTGCCTCAGACTCCCGAGTAACTGGGATTATAGGCACACGCCACCACACCTGGCTAATTTTGTATGTTTTCTTTTTGGTAGAGATAAGGTTTCACCAGATTGGCCAGGCTAGTCTCGAACTCCTGACTTTGGGTGATCCGCCCACCTTGACTTCCCAAAGTGCTGGGATTACAGGTGTAAACCACCACACTCAGCCTGACGGGGACCTTTTCAAGGAGATGAGAGGTGATCTTTAGTGTTTGAGCGGCTGGCAGGTGTCATGTTTAGTGGTCACAGTCCCCTTGGAAATGGTGGTTTCCTTGGGGTTCTGACCATAAACGCCAGGAGTTACTGGGTAAGGATGATGGAAATCACAGTAGAGTAGTGTGTGCGTGGCCCTTCTTAGAAGTATTGCTCAGCCCACTGGGCGTAGTGGCTCACGCCTATAATCCCAGCACTTTGGGAGGCCGAGACGGGCAGATCACGAGGTCAGGAGATTGAGACTATCCTGGCTAACACGGTGAAACCCCATCTCTCTTAAAACTACAAAAAAATTAGCTGGGCGTGGTGGCACATGCCTGTAGTCCCAGCTACTCGGGAGACTGAGGCAGGAGACTCACCTGAACCCGGGAGGCGGAGGTTGCAGTGAGCCGAGATTGCGCCACTGCACTCCACTCTGGGTGACAGAGGAGACTCTATCTTAAAAAAAATAAAAAAGGAAGTGTTGCTCAGCTCTTGTGCTATCTTAGAAGTACTGCCCAGCTCTTGCACCGCCGTGCTTCCATACAGAAACACGGGTCTCTGGATGTGCCCACCAGGTGCTAGGCACTTCCATTACCTCACTGTATCCTCACTAGCCTCCTGGGTGACTTCTTCCTCCGTGGCTTCAGGGTGCAGTGTTCCCTTGGGGGTGGCTGATAGGCCCTAAGGGTAAACTTGGCCATCACCTTTTTCTGCAAGGGCATAAGAAATAACCTCCGTGGGCGACTACATTGGGTCACATGCCCCCAGCAATGTGTTTTGCAGCCAAGTGAGGCAGAGCGTGGACTGTGGGGGCAGTTACCCCTCCAGGGATGGCAGGGACATGGGTACTGCCTGGGTTGCAGAGCTCACCCCGTCCAGGCATGCCCGGGAAAGATCCTGTGACCCAGGACAATAATTCCAGGCTACCTTTCACTTTCCCTCAAGACTGCCAGAGTGTGCTTCCTGGCACCTACAAGTTGCTCTGGAGAGGTGACATTGCCACATTCCTGCTGTTAACTTGTTGAGTGACCTTGGGCAACACTTCACCTTTGGCAGTGGATTAGTTACTCACCATGGCGGTGATGGCCACGTCTTGCAGGACATTAGATAAAATGAGATGATGTGGGCAACACTTCACCTTTGACAGTGGGTTAGTTACTCATCATGGCAGTGATGGCCACGTCTTGCAGGACATTAGATAAAAGGAGATGATGTGGGCAACACTTCACCTTTGACAGTAGATTAGTTACTCACCATGGCGGTGATGGCCACGTCTTGCAGGACATTAGATAAAATGAGATGATGTGGGCAACACTTCACCTTTGACAGTGGGTTAGTTACTCATCATGGCGGTGATGGCCACGCCTCGCAGGACATTAGATGAAATGAGATGACGTGCCTTGTGGCTTCTATAGTCTCAAAGACTAGAAAAATGCCTCTCTGTTTCCACTTCACACATTTGCACATATTTCAGAATTTTAAAACAGTGCTAATTTTCTTCATTGACATTGTTCTCGTCACAGAGTAGGTAATAAATATCTTTGTAACAATATATAGCGTTTTTATTTTCTTTCTCTTTTTTTTTATTTTTTTGAGACAGTCTCACTCTGTCACCCAGACTGGAGTACAGTGGTGTGATCTTGGCTCACTGCAACCTCTGCCTCCCAGGTTCAAGCAACTCTCCTGCCTCAGCCTCCCAGGTAGCTGGGGTTATAGATGCATACCACCATACCTGGCTGATTTTTGTATTTTTAGTAGAGACGTGGTTTTGTCATGTTGCCCCAGCTGTTCTTGAACTCCTGACCTCAAGTGATCCAGCCACTTCAGCCTCCCAAATTGCTGGGATTACAGATGTGAGCCACTGCGCCTGGCCAAAACATATATTTTTCTTGATTTTTCATGAAACAGTTGTTCAAGTCTTTCTTTGTTTTCTATTTCATTACTCTCTCCTTTACTCTTTTCCATATATCTTTGGGATGACTCTGTTATTCTTTTTCTAATTTCTTAAGTGGTACATTTAACTCATTAATTTTAAAAACAGGCAACCCTGCTTTGCATGGTAATGGCATTATTAAAATGTGCAAGCTGAAACCACGCAGTCATCTTTTTTAGTGACCTTTAAAAATGTTTGTTAAAAACTCTCTCATTGTTAGTTATAAATGTATAGGGAAATTTTAAAAATAGTAAAACTAATATTATTACACTGCAATTTAAACGATTAGAAACATTGAGAATTAGAGTTTTTATTTGTAAAAATCCTATCAGGAGTAGTGTAAATAGTGCTTGCCACCTTCTTCTCATGGGTTACAATAGAGCAAGTATCTTTTCTATGCTTTAGCAAATTGCCATACTCCTTGCTAAATTAGGGTCAGCTTCCAACATTTTATCCTTGTAATTACAATGTTGTGAAATATCTTCAAGAGTTCCTTCCAGGTGAAGTGTTTTTTTGTTTTTGATTTTGTTTTTGGCTGGCATTGCTTTCTGAAACATCCTCATCCTTTTCATCATAGCCACTTTGCTCAATTATGTTGATAAGTTTTGGCTTCACTTAGTTCCTGTGGCCATTCATCCAGTGGCTCAAAGGCCAGCAATGTCAGCATTCCTGGTCAGTTATTTCTTCTCTAATTCCATTTACATTTGACTCAGTGTTGGTACCTTTCATTTCATTGCTACGTTTTCAATTTTGTTGGCCAGTTTCTCTTGCAGTTATTCATTTTTGTAACATCACCTGGGTTATCACTGGGAGACCAGAAGGCAACACAGGGACACACTTTGCTGTCTGTGGGGGGTGCTCTGCTATCCTTGCACCAATAGCCCACCGTCTTAGTTACTGCAACTTTCTATTCTCGATACCTAGTAACATAAGTCCTCTAGCTTTGTGTTTATTTGAGAGTCCTTTGGCTATTCTAGGACCTCTGCATTTGCTTATATTTTGGAATCAGATTGTCAATTTCCACTTTCAAAAATTCACTTGGAATTTTTATTAGGAATATACTGAAGTGGCCGGGTGCAGTGGCGCACACCTGTAATCCCAGCACTTTGGGAGGCCAAGGCGGGTGGATCATGAGGTCAGGAGTTCAAGACCAGCCGGGCCAACATGGTAAAACCCCGTCTCTACTAAAAATACAAAAAAAGTTAGCCAGGCATGGTGGTGGGCGCCTGTAATTCCAGCTACTTGGGAAACTGAGGCAGAGAATTGCTTGAACCCGGGAGACGGAAGTTGCAGTGAACCGAGAACACACCACTGCACTCTAGCCTGGGCAACAGAGTGAGACTCTGTCTCCAAAAAAAAAAAAAGGAATACATTGAATTTACAGGTGGATTTAGGTAGAGTTGACATCTTAGCAATATTGGATTTTCCACTCCATGAAAATGATACATGCTTTCATTTATTTGAGATTTCTTACATTTCTGTAGCACTACTTTGTATTTTTTTATTGTGGAAGTCTTGTACTTTTTAATAGTCATTTTTAGATGCTTACGGTGTTTTGTCCTTTTGTAAATGGTATTTTAAAATTTTTATTTCCTAATTGCTGGTTCCATTGAGGTTTTTTTTTTTTTCAGTGTCTGTCTTTCATCACTTAAAGTCCTATTTTGTTCTTTTTTGAAATCTGCAAATTAACTTTTTGTTTTATTTATTTATTTTTGAGACAGAGTCTCGCTCTGTTGCTCAGGCTGGAGTGCAGTAGTGCAATCTCAGCTCATTGCAACCTCCGCCTCCAGGGTTCAAGCAATTCTCCTACCTCAGCCCCCCAAGCAGCTGGGATTACAGGCATGCACCACCATGCCTGGCTAATTTTTTATATTTTTAGTAGCGATGGGGTTTCACCATGTTAGCCACGATGGTCTCAATCTCCTGACCTCATGATCTGCCCTTCTTGGCCTCCCATAGTGCTGGGATTATAGGCATGAGCCACCGTACCTGGCCTGTTGTATTTATTTTTATAGCAGCTTGAGATATAGTTCACACATTTAAAGTATACAGTTCACTGGTTTTTAGTATATTCACAAAGTTGTGTGATTATCACCACAATTAACTTTGGGATATTTTCATCACCTCAGAAACAGACGCTGCACCTGTTAGCAGCCGCTTCTCATTTAACTCCAGCAATATCCAACAATTAATATACTGTATATATTTAACACTTGTTATTGTCTTTTTTCTTTTTTAGTATAGTCGTACTAGAAATGACTTTACATTTCCTGATATCGTGGTCTCTCACTTTTTTCGTTCACATCTCCCTAGTGACTAGTGACATTGAGCATCTTTCCATGTTCTTACTGGCCATTTGCATGTCTTCTTTGGAGAAACGTCTGTTCAGATCCTTTGTCCATTTTAAATTGTTATTTTTTTTAATTATTGAGTTTGCAAATTGACTTTTAGGCTGGATGCAGTAGCGTGATCTCGGCTCACTGCAACCTCCGCCTCCCAGGTTCGGGCAATTCTCATGCCACAACCTCCTGAATAACTGGGACTACAGTCGCCCGCCACTATGCCCAGCCAATTTTTGCATTTTTAATAGAAAAGGAATTTCACCATATTGGTCAGGCTGGTCTTAAACTCCTGACCTCAGGTGATCCACTTGCCTCAGCCTCCCAAAGTGCTGGGATTATAGGCGTGAGCCACCATGCCCAGTTATCTTTTTATGTTCTTACTGGCCATTTGCATATCTTCTTTGGAGAAATGTCTGTTCAGATCCTTTGCCCATTTAAAATTATTATTTTTTTTATTATTGAGTTTACAGATTGACTTTTGTCGTTTATACAGCAGTTCCCTTGCTTGAAGTTCTTCAGAGTCTAATTCTGCTGGGTGCTGTTTTGCATCTCTTGATGCCCATTCATGAAGGATTCTTTCCGTAAGGGTTTTGTCAAGTCCTCTCATTATTCTCTTCCATGTTGGGCTGCTTGTTCTCTTTCATCGATTATGAGTATAGTTTGTTTTTTGTTTGTTTGTTTGTTTGTTTGTTTTTTGGAGATAGGGTCTTGCTATGTTGCCTAGACTGGTCTTGAACTCCTAGGCTCAAGTGGTTTTCCTGCCTCAGCCTTGTGGAGGATATAAAAGTTTTGCCATTGGAAATCACCAAGAAATGAAAAGGAGAAATGCCAAGCAATGGGAGATCGTCTCTGATTCTCTGATAAATAATACAGTTGGCCGGGCACAGTGGCTTACGCCTGTAATCCCAGCACTTTGGGAGGCCGAGGCAGGTGGATCTCGAGGTCAGGAGATCGAGACCATCCTGGCCAACATGGTGAAACCCCATCTCTACTAAAATAGAAAAAATTAGCCAGGCATGGTAGCACGCACCTGTAATCCCAGCTACTCAGAAGGCTGAGGCCGGGGAATCGCTTGAACCCAGGAGGCGGAGGTTGCAGTGAGCTGAGATGAACCCACTGCAATCCAGCCTGGCAACAGAGCAAGACTCCGTCTCAATTAATCAATCAAATAGTTTACTTCTTACAAAGAAGGTACACTTTAATATACATATGCAAAATTTGCAAGTTAGTATCTAAATCTCAAGAAGTAATGACAGATTTAAATGATCTACAAATCTGTCAGACCTACACTTCTCCCCTACCAGAGAACTCATGTCTTGATTTTGCTCCTTAAAATAAAAGGTCCTTTATGAATAGAATCTATTCTAGTATACAGATGATTCAAAAAATGTGTCCTTGCTCTTTTTTTCAAGTATATTTGAAAGTGATAGAAAAATATTGGTGATTTAAGAGAAATACCAAATTCTAGTTATTTTCATGCTAAATGTTCTCAGTGATTTGAAGATAAGAGTCATTGAGGTAAGAGTCATATAATCTGAAACCTTTCAATTTCATTTTACTGAAGTATTACCTTTACCAGATGTACCTTAACTGCAGGGGTGAGCAAACTACAGCCAGGGATGACCAGGGACTGCTTGTAAAGAAAGTATTATTGGAACACAGCCATGCCCATTTGTTCCTGTCTGTGGTTGCATTCAGGATACAGTAGCAGGACTGAGTGGCTGCAGCAAAGAAGTTTGGCCTATTGGCTGGGCTCGGTGGCTCACGCCTGTAATCCCAGCACTTTGGGAAGCCAAGGCAGGCGGACCACCTGAGGTTGGGAGTTCAAGACCAGCCTGACCAACATGGAAAAACCCCGTCTGTACTAAAGATGCAAAATTAGCCAGGCATGGTGGCACATGCCTGTAATCTCAGCTACTCAGGAGGCTGACGCAGGAGGATAACTTGAACCTGCAAGGCGGAGGTTGCGGTGAGCCGAGATTGCGCCATTGCACCCCAGCCTGTGCAACAAGAGCAAGACTCTGTCTCAGGGGGAAAAAAAAAAGTTTGTCCCACAAGGCCTAAAATTTTTACAATTTGGCCCTTACCCGGACAGTAGAAGATCTCTTATGTTGTGCAGCTGCTTGCTTCAATCAGGGTAATCATGAGAGGGATTTAGTATCCTTTTCTCTTTTTTTTTTTTTTTTTTTTAGTCAGTTTCGCTCTTGTTGCCCAGGCTGGAGTGCAATGGCACGATCTCAGCTCACTGCAGCTCTGCCTCCTGGGTTCAAGCAATTCTCCTGCCTCAGCCTCCCGAGTAGCTGGGATTACAGGCGCGTGCCATCACACCTGGCTATCCTTTTCTCCAAAGAAAAAGCATTTCCTTACTACGAGCTAGCTAAGTGTCTGGATTTAAGGTGCTTTAATATCATAATCCTAACAACCACAGTAGCATGCGACACTCAAGTCCTAACCACCTTGTTTGGGAACAACAAACAAACCGTAAACCCAAATCCAGAGCTCTGTAGTCAGGGTTTGGCCAGTAAAATATTTTAATCCCACTGTTTATTTATTTTTGAGACAGATTCTCGCTTTGTTGCCCAGGCTAGAGTGCAGTGGTATGATCTCGGCTTACTGCAATATCCGCCTCCCAGGTTCAAGCGATTCTCCCACCTCAGCCTCCCAAGTAGCTGGGACTACAGGTGCACGCCACCACACCTGGCTAATTTTTGTATTTTTAGTAGAGATGGGGTTTCACTATGTTGGCCAGGCTGATCTCAAACTCCTGACCTCATGATCCATCCACCTCGGCCTCCCAAAGTGCTGGGATTACAGGCGTGAGCCACCATGCCCAGCCTAACTTCCCCTTTTGTTCCTAAATCAAGCAAGGTTTATTTTTAAAACTCAGAAAATATTGAAAAGGTGAAAGGGAAAACAGAAATGGTCAGGGGAAAATGTTTTGCCAAAATATTTAAAAGAAACTTTGAATCAGTGTTTTCATCCTTAAAGCAGAGAAGAATAAAGGTGGTTCTCATTTACTTCTCAGGAAATAACAGACTTTCTTTGGGGAGTCTATAAATTTGCTTTGAGCATTTTAGAGCTCATCATTATGTAAATTTAGGCTATGTTATTTTGTTCTAGTTTAGTCAGCTATTGCATTTTGAATCATTTATTGTTTGTGCCAGTTTCTTAAATTGGGCACAAAACAGAAGATTTTATCTCTTCACCATCGGGGAACCTAGAAAATCATAGGTTTTCTTTAATCATTGGTAGAATGCTATGGGTCATATGATTTAAAAAAAAAAAAACCCGTATTATAAGGTCGGGTGTGGTGGCTCACGGCCTGTAATCCCAGCGCTTTGGGAAGCCAAGGCAGGCAGATCATGGGGTCAGAGGTTTAAGACCAGCCTGACCAACATGGTGAACCACTGTGTCTACTAGAAATAGAAAAATTAGCCGGGTGTGGTGGTACACACCTGTAATCCCAGCTACTCAGGAGGCTGAGGCAGGAGAATCGCTTGAATCCAGTAGGCGGAGGTTGCAGTGAGCCTAGATCGCACCACTGCACTCCATCCTGGGTGGCAGAGCAAGACTTCGCCTCAAAAACAAAGCAAAACAAAACCATGTTACAGATTTGTCTTGCTGATACTCATAATCCAACCCAACAGTCTTTGCTCTAAAAATTGGAGCAGAAGCCAGATACTGTGGCCCAGGCTGAGCACAGTGGCTTACGCCTGTAATCCCAGCACTTTGGGAGACCAGATGGATCGCCTGAGGCCAGGAGTTCAAGACTAGCCAGGCCAATGTGGCAAAACTCCATCTCTACTAAAAATACAAAAGTTAGTCGAGCATCATGGTGTGTACCTGTAATCCCAGCTGCTAGGGAGGCTAAGGCATGAGAATTGTTTGAACCTGGGATACGGAGGTTGCAGTGAGCCATAATCACACCACTGCACTCCAGCCTGGGTGGCAGAGTAAGACTCTGTCTCAAAAAAAAAATTAGAGCAGAAAAAAAATTTTCAAAACATTCTAAAAATGTTACGAATTCACAAAAGTATGACAAATACATTCCTAATATCTGGATAAAAGAATTCATGCCACAATAGGGAAAAAGAGCTGGGCTGAGCCACAGCAGTTATAATTGACCATAATCATTTATCTTTTAGTTATAGTTTGGGCTCACTTTAAAGAGATTAAGAATTTTCCACAAAAATAGCAAAGAAACAATAGGAGATTTCATCTGAGCACTATACCTGCTATATCCCAGGCACAGTTCTTAGCACATTATAAATGTAATATTAATTCCTATAGTTGTCCTGACAGCACTGCGAAGCCCGTGCTATTATTTCCATTTTACAGATAAGGACTGAGGTACAAAGACAGTAAGTAACTTGCTGAGGTCACGTATCTGGTCAGTGGCTGGTTCATCTGATCTCAGGTCACCTACCAGGTAATTGACCTAGCCTGCCAACTTAATTTTCTACATGTCAAAAAGATGTGCTTTTAAAAAAAAAAATTTTAGAGATGGGGTCTTGCTATTTTGCCCAGGCTGGTCTCGAACTCCTGGGCTCAAGCAGTCCTCCCACCTCAGCCTCCCGGAGTGCTAAGATATGGGCTTGAGCCACTGCACCTGTACTGTGCTTCTCTAATGTGCTTTAGTTTATGGCTGTCAGATTTCCCTGCCCATTAGAGTTCAGCAAAACAAAGGATTGCGTTAAATCTCAAACCATCATATGGTCCCACACTGACTCAACATGTAAGTATGAGTCTATTTTCTTGGATTTTCCTCAGCTGTAATCACAATTTTGCTGTTGTTACTTAGAAGCATTTATAATGTGATCATTTATTTCAGCTTTTTTTTCTTGCGTTATTTCAGTTTGGGGTTTGGAAAATAATTTTTTCCTGGAAGCAAGCACATGATCAATAGCTTTAGCCCTTGCAGGTGGCTTTTCTCATCTCATTTTTTGGGTGGATGTTCGTTCTTCTCCCTTTTGAAGCAGGAAAGATTGAAGCTAGAGTAATTAGAGAGAAAGATAAGCTTATAATTTATAAAACCTGTAAGAGCCAAAAAACATTAGCCAGGTGTGGTGGCACATGCCTGTAATCCCAGCTACTCGGGAGGCTGAGGCAAGAGAATCGCTTGAACCCGGGAGACAGAGGTTGTAGTGAGCTGAGATCTCGCCGTTGCTCTCCAGCCTGTGTGACAGCAAAACTCCATCCCCCGCAAGAAAAAGCCTGTAAGAGCATGTACTGGGTAAGTCCATATGTCATGTAGGCACGTTGGTATAAATGTGTATAAATTCATAAAGTTTAGGAAGATGTTCTGTATTGTAAATTGTACTTGTTTACAAAGTTGTTAAAAGAAGAACATTCCTTCTCAGCTTTGAAGTGAGTATATACACACTTGATGTACTATAATTAGTAAATATTACTTACATAAAAGCTGAGTCATCAAATCAAGATTAGCCAGTTTAACACTTAATGCCTCCAGACTGCTTGCTGGGCACGTCCTAAGTGTAAATCTGAAATATCATTGCCTGTTTTTCATTATAACTTTATTGCGCTTGCCTATTCTCTTAAATCTCTGGATTTTTAAGTGTTTGAACAGAAAATTGTTTAAACCCAATTTTCACAGTTACTCAAATTGGTCTTGTTCTCCTTGAAGTATATCGTGTGTCCTAGTAACTCAAGATGGAGAGGACGTAAGCGTCCCTGTTCTCATACTATCAGCCACAGCCAAAGAATAGCTGGCCAAGGGGCTGCCGCAACTGGTCGGGGCAACCGGCCTGTGATGGTGAGGGGGCGGCACAAAGGACCTGGGGCTGTGCCTCTGCCATCATCACCGTCCTTGTCCACAAGAGCTGCTTACAGCCTCTTACAAGTACGTGTGGATTTCTTACTTTTTCACAGCACCATGCTGGGCCTGCAGCGAAGGGTCAGGAAATAAATACTAGGTTATGACACCCAAATTGGGGGGTGGGAGTTGAGAGCATGCCAAGAAAGAGAGAGCTGCTGTGCTCAGACACACAGGTAGCAGCAAAGGGCGTAGCCCCCGTGACAGGTTGAAGAGAGGGATACTCAAAGATGGATGCAGCTAGAATCACGAAGCAAGTGGGGTCTGGCCACGCCCAACGCATTCCCAAGCACACCATGGTACACAGTAGAGGGTAGACAGTTCTGCTGGGGGGTTAGGCAGAGTCTGTTAGTACATGTGGGGTTCTAGAAGTTTGTTTGGTCTTTAACAACTTGGGAACAAATGCAATTCCTTATGTACTCTTTCCTCTTCCGAGTGACTTAACAAAACTGTTAAAAGTAAGGGTGCCAGCGAGCACATGGAAAGATATGCAACATCATTAGCCGTTAGGAAATCACAAATCCAAATCACAAGATAACTATAGCACACCCAATAGAGTGGCCACAATTAAAAAATCAGACAATAACAAGTGTTGGCAGAGGTGTGGAGAAATTGGAACACTCGACCATGGCTGGTGGGCATGTAAAATGGAGCAGCCGCATTGGCGCAATCTGCCAATTTCTTAAGACTCAATTATAGAATTACCATGTGACCAAGAATTCCATTCTAGACACCAACCCAAGAGAAATGAAACATATGCCCACTCACAGTCTTTTTTTTTTTTTTGAGACAAAGTCTCGCTCTGTTGACCAGGCTGGAGTGCAATGGAGCAATCTCAGCTCACCACAACTTCTGCCTCCCAGGTTCAAGCGATTCTTCTGCCTCAGCCTCCCGAGTAGCTGGGATTGCAGGCATGTGCCACCAGGCACTGTTAATTTTGTATTTTTGTAGAGATGGGGTTTCTCCATGTTGGTCAGGCTGGTCTTGAACTCCTGACCTCAGGTGATCCGCCCACCTCAGCCTCCCAAAGTGCTGGAATTACAGGGGTGAGCCACTGCGTGGTCCACAGGCCTATGTCAAGACACATAGTCTTGACCACAAATGTTCAGAGCAGCATAACTCACAAGAGCCAAAAGGTGGAGGCAACCCAAATGTCCACCTGCTATTAAGTGGACAAAGTAGAATTCTATTTAGCCATGAAAAAGAATGAGGTACCGATACATGCTGCAATACGGGTGAACCTTGGACATGTGCCAACTGAAATAAGCCAGATTAAAAGGCTGTTTAATGTACGATTTTGTTTATATGAAATCCCCAGCATCAGCAAACCACACAGACAGAAAGTAGATTTTGAGACTTCAAGGGAGAAAGCAGATTTTGGGGCTTCAAGCAGGAGAAGAGAATGGGGAATGGCTGCTTAATGATATCTCTTAGGGTGGTGCAGATGGTTTTGAATCGGGTGGTGGTGACAGTTGCACAATATTGTGAATGTACTAATGTTACTCGTGGTAAACTTATGCATATCATACCACCAAAAAAAGAGTTGAGTATGCCAATATGGGGTATCCTAATGAATTCATACCAAAATCAGTAAAATAGGCATTGTAATAGTTCAAGAGGCTAGCTGTACATACCCAACTTGGAAACCTGTAGGAGTAGCAGTTACTTGACCAAATGTTTTCTGGCTCTCTGGAAAATTCAGGCAGCCTGGCAGCAATGCCATTAACATCTGATTGCTACCTTACTCTCCTCAACTGTTTGCATAAGAAGGCATCTGAGGTCAAGGTGGGTGGATCACTTGAGATCAGGAGTTCAAAACCATCCTGGCCAACATGGGTGAAACCCTGTCTCTACTAAAAATACAAAAATTAGCTGGGCACGGTGTCACGCGCCTGTAATCCCAGTTACTTGGGAGGCTGAGGCAGGAGCATTGCTTGAACCTGGGAGGCGGAGGTTGCAGTGAGCCAAGATTGCACCATTGCACTCCAGCTTGGACAACAGAGCCAGACTCTGTCTCAAAAAAAAAAAAGGTATTTAGGCCGGGCTTGGTGTAATCCCAGCACTTTGGGGGACCAAGTTGGGCGGATCACCTGAGAGGTTGGGAGTTCAAGACTAGCCTGACCAACGTGGAGAAACCCTGTCTCTACTAAAAATACAAAAATAGCCTGGCATGGTGGTGTATGCCTGTAATCCCAGCTACTCCGGAAGCTGAGGTAGGAGAATCACTTGAACCCAGGGAGAGGCGGTTGCAGTGAGCTGAGATCATGTCATTATACTCCAGCCTGGGCAACAAGGGTGAAACTCCATCTCAAAAGAAAAAAAATGATATCTGAAAACCTGAATTGGGTCCTGGTCGGTCAGATCTTTCAGATGGTGTGCTACACACTTTCCAGACCTTCCCACGTGCACTGCCTCGTAACCTCGCCGTGACTTCCTAAAGAGTTTTAGTTGGCCCCGACTCAGTGCGCTTTGCACAGTAAATGAATTTTATTAGCATTAATGGAAATACAAAATTCAAGAGTCTCATTTAGTTTTCACAGCAGTCATCTGAAGTAAAAGCTATGATTCCCATTTTATGGACAAGAAAATGGAAGCTTAAGTAACTTGGCTAATTTCGTCCAACTAAGGAGTACATACAATAGGTAAGGAGCAAAGTTGGGGTTTAAATTCAAAGTCCTTGATTTCATGGATAGTAGAATATTCACCACAAAACTCACAGCGCTCAACCTTAGGCCTCTCCAGTCTCTCCACCCCTTCTAAAACCTGGTAGGGCATTTAATTTTCAATTTGTAGTTTTGTATTCTCTTTCTTAAGGGGGACCCCATAAATGTTGGATGCCTATGCAGAGAGCAAATCATGAAAACAGTCTTCAAAAACAGTCTTCAAAAACTGGAAGACTGGGCATGTAAGAGAAGGATATATTTATGCTTTTATTTATGCTTTTATTTATTTATTTATTTATTTAAAGACAGTCTTGCTGTGTCAGCCAGGCTGAAGTGCAGTGGTGCTATCTTGGCTCACTGCAACCTCTGCCTCCCAGGTTCAGGCCATTCTCCTGCTTCAGCCTCCCGACTAGCTGGGACTACAGGCACCCACCACCATGCCCTGCTAATGTTTATATTTGTAGTAGAGACAGGGGTTTCACCATGTTGGCCAGGCTGGTCTTGAACTCCTGACCTCAAATGATCCTCCCTCCTCGACCTCCCAAAGTGCTGGGATTACAGGCGTGGGCCACTGCGCCAGGCCTATTTATGCATTTGTTCATTTTACTTTCAACTTATATTTTGACTCGGGGGGGTGCATGTGCAGGTTTGTTACCTGGGTATATTGCAAGATGCCGAGGTTTGGAGTATGACTGATCCTGTCACCCAGGTAGTGAGCATAGCACCCAATAGTCGCTTTTTTAACCCTTATTCCCTTCTCTCCCACCCCCACCATGGTCCCCAGTGTCTGTTGTTCCCATCTTGATGTCCATGAGTACGCATGTGTAGCTTCCACTTATAAGCGAGAATATGCGGCGTTTGGGTTTCTGTTCCTGCGTTAATTCACTTAGGATACTGGCCTCTAGCTGCATCCATGCTGATGCGAAGGATATGATTTCCCTGTTTATGACTATGGAGAGGAGGATTTAGACCTCCTGTGTATTATTCCTTCAGTCCAGTTAAGGGAGGATCCAGGAAGCCAGAATTTGGTTCAGTATAAAAATGGCCTTAGGCCGGGCACAGTGGCTCACACCTGTAATCCAGCACTTTGGGAGGCCGAGGCAGGCAGATCCCGAGGTCAGGAGTTTGACACCAGCCTGACCAACATGGTCAAACCCCATCTCTACTAAAAATACAAAAATTAGCCAGGTATGCTGGTACCTGACTGTAATCCCAGCTACTCAGGAGGCAGAGGCAGGAACATTGCTTGAACCTGAGAGGCAGAGGTTGCAGTGAGCCAAGATGGTGCCACTGCACTCCAGCCTGGGTGACAGTGTGAAACTCTGTCTCAAAAAAAAAAAAAATGGCCTTGGAACAAGCCTTTCTGTAAACCCTGGAAAGGAACTGTGAATTGCTATGCTGCTACAATGTCTCAAGAACAGGACTAAAGCTGAGGGAAGGTGTCCTGGTGATCCTTCAGTGGCATCTGCTGGAAGGGAGGTATCAACGGGGGCGGTGGCAGCAGTTTCCACACCTGTGCCACTCCTGCCCACCTCAGTGATAAACTTATGGTAAGGCAAGGATGTGAGAATTGGATATAGTTAAGGATGAACTTAGAAATATTTGTTGATTGACTAAATGAGTGTATTGGATAAGAGTATTGGGCTCCAATCCAATGATTTAGATTTCTCTGGGCTTTCTTGAAATCAGGGTCCTCATTTACAGCATTAATAAGACTTGAAGGTCCCAACCTTCAAGATGCCTGCAACACAGTAAAGGAGATTGTGAAATATCTATACACATACACACATATACATTTATATATACAGTTTTCATACAGGGCAGAATGCAAGAGTAAAATGGTACAAGGGCTACAGGATTTCATGCGAAGAGATGATCCCACCTGTGTGGGAGTGGAGGGGAAGCTGAGTGTCAAGTGTTGTGTAATATCCCCATGGTCAGCATCGGCAGCAGAAAGGGTGATATTTTCTGGGGAAGGGAACAGAGAGAGGGGGATGGGATATTTCCATTGACCTGGGATTTAGGGCTCATGGAGAGGATCGTAGGAGATACATTTTAAAAACACTTAATAGAGCCTTGTTATTTTGTGTGCCAGGCTGCAGATTCTGTGTTTGTATGTTCTTGTTTCAAATTGAAATAAGAATTAGTGTTCTAAGACTAAAAGGTTTTCATATTATTAAAAACTGAGTAATATTTTAGAAGCATGAGTTCAAAGGTAAAACAAAAATTACTAGGTGACTAAAGAGGCATATTAAATGGTGAGCTCTTTACAATGAAGCTAGACTTTGAGAGTCCAGAGTAAGTCTGTACCTATAACTCTTGGGTGCACTGAAGCTGATCTGTATGACTCAGGCATTTATAACTCAACGGCATGGCTGTGTTAGTAGCTTCCATTTTTATAACTATAGAAATTTGTGACCTACTGAGGTCTCCCTTTTTCTCTTTAATATATTTGATTAAATATTTTAATCTTACCCCATGTTTATTCTCCTAATTTCCCATTTCATATTAACATTTTTAAATAGCTTATGAGTCCCCCGGGAAGCTTAGAACCATACTTTCATTTTCAAATGGGAATTAAAATATACTTTATATGTATATTTTCAATGTATACCTTTACTGAGAAATGAACCTAATAAACATCAAACTCAATTTCTATGTTTATTATTTTAAAATGCCTGTTTTTACATAATTACTGCTTTTCAAAACATGACGTTGCACACATGTTCCTTAGCACTATCGTGGAGCCCTGAGCCAGGAAAGGAGATGAAGACTGAGGTACTGGGATGGGGTTCAGGGTTGCTTTTCTTGGTTCATGGGGAAAATTGTCCCTTAGTAGTGGGGCGGGGAGGGGTAGCTATCCCTTGGTATTCTGAAAAGGATATCAAACCATATATCCAATAATCAAGAAATTGCAGTCATTTTTCTTTCGTATTTAAATCCCAGTGTGCTTATTTAAATGAGCGTCTCCTGTCTGGTCTGCATTGTTCTAGTCGCTAGGGATAAATCAATGAAACAGAAGTCCCTGACACCAGGGAACTAGCATTCTAGTGGGGGTGGACAGATAAACAAGTCTAATACCCAGGTAGTAGTAAGGCAAGGGGCCACTGAGTGATAGAAGGGGTGGGATGCAGCTGGTTTAGGTAGGGGTCAGGGACTTGTCTTGTGGGGAGATCATCAGGCAGGTGCCAGGAAGAACATTCTAGTGGGGGCTGGCACGCGCAAAGGCCCTGAAGCTTTAGTGGTCTTGGGTCATGCATGTAAGCCAGTGTGGCTGAGGGGCAGACAAGGATGAGGTCTGGAGACAGAAGGCATGAGGCTGGGTCTCGTAGGGCTTCAAGGGTCCTGGCAAGGGCTCTGCCTCTTAATCCCAGGTGCAGGTGGGGCCTCTGGATGTTGTCAACTGAGGAGGGATGCCACCTGACTGACATTTTTTTTTTTTTTTTGACACGGAACTGACTGACATTTTAAAAGACTTTTCCTGGCCTCTGCATAAAGCCAGACTGTAGACCAGGCACAGTGGCTCACGCCTGTAATCCCAGCACTTTGGGAGGCCAAGGCTGGTGGATCACCTGAGGGCAGGAGTTTGAGACCAGCCTGGCTGACATGGTGAAACCCTGTCTCTACTAAAAATAAAAAATTAGTTGGGCATGGTGGTGGGCACCTGTAATCCCAGCTACTCGGGAGCCTGTGGCAGGAGAATCATTTGAACCCAGGAGGTGGAGGTTGCAGTGAGCTGAGATCTCACCACTACACTCCAGCCTCTGCCACAAAAGCAAAACTTTGTCTCAAAAAATAAAAAGTCAGTCCCAGCACATTGATGCCACCTCCTTCACAACCATGCACTCAAGGACAGGGCAGCCCCTCCCCAGCGCGTGTGCACCCCTGCAATGCTGCCCAGACCTCCTAAGGTAGCCAGTTCCATTTTTAAACGTTGCTCATACAGGCTAATTAAAACGGGCTGGCTGATCCTGAGTAGACATTTGTTTCCTTGTAATTCACACATCCCAGACATGGCTCTGTCCTTGAGTACCCAGTAGAGTAACTCTAGTTCCTCTTCTATATGATTTCCCTTTCGTATTTGAATGAGTAGAGTAGTTAAGAGTGCAGTTTTAGGAACAGACATGGGTTCAAATCCCAGCTGACAACTTTTAATACCTTTCAGAAAACCATCTAACCGGGCTGGGCACAGTGGCTCACACCTGTAATCCCAGCATTTTGGGAGGCCAAGGCGGGTGGATCACTTGGTCAGGAGTTTGAGACCAGCCTGGCCAACATGGTGAAACCCCATCTCTACTAAAAATACAAAAATTAGCCGGGCACACTCCAGCCTGGGCGACAAAGCAAGACTCTATCTCATAAATAAATAAACAAACAAACAAACAAACCATCTAACCTCTGAAAGCCTCAGTTTCCTCCTCTGTAAAATGGGGGTGATGACAGTACCTCCCTCACGGGGTTGTGAACTCAGACCATCCCTTCAAGGCAGCAGCACAGTGATGGGTGCAGATGAAGGACTTGAAATCTCCAGCTGTTCCCTCCTACAGTTGTGTGCTGTATTTGTCTTCATTACCCACTAAGGCAGAAGAAGTGGGAACATCCAACTAAGAAAATGTGAATTTACTGATTGCTCTTATTCCGTAGTTGAGTTTTTGCTGTGAAGTATCAGCTATGGCAAAATGGATTCTAGATTTTGTGGAATCTCCCGTAATTCACATCATAATAGGACCATAATAGGGTGTGAGGTTTTCCATCGAATGAATGAATGGCTGATTGTCTGAAACTTGGGAGCACTAGCCCTGTTTTATTGTGTGTTTTTTCAGCCAGAAATGTTTACTTTAAAACAAAACAAGAAAATCTTAGTTCCTTGGGGAAAAAAACTCTTCACTTAAGATTTTTAAGATGGTTTTCCTCAGTAATATTGAACTGAAACTTTTAGTACTTTATCCACATACTGTGCTCATTTAAAAACTCATTTTTGAGTTTTGAGGTCCTAATTTTTTTTTTTAAGATGAAGTCTCCCTCTGTCACCCAAGCTGGAGTGCAGTGGCACGATCTCGGCTTGCTGCAACTTCCACCTCCCGGATTCAAGTGATTCTCCTACCTCAGCCTCCCAAGTAGCTGGGATTATAGGCGTGCACCACTATGCCCGGCTAATTTTTGTATTTTTAGTAGAGACGGGTTTCACCATATTGGCCAGGCTGGTCTCGAACTCCTGCCTCAAGCAATCCACCCACCTTGGCCTCCCTAAGTGCTGGGATTACAGGCATGAGCCACTGTGCCCAGCTCCAAATTTTTAAAATATTAAAAATTTTAATATTTTTAAATAAATGTTTAAAAGTCCAGATGTGGCATTTTTTTAAGCCTTGAATAAAAATGCCTACAGTTGATTAGTAGAATCATAGGGAATAAGTCATTGTTAGCCTTATTCATTATTGATAATACACCTGTTTTCATTTTTGTTAGCATGAAAATGGTTGTATTTTAATCTTCATCTACTAATCAGTAAAGGAGGAAGATGACTAATTAATGCCAATTTACCTCACTCGATATAATAACTTGTAGAAAACTCTTAGTCATTTAATGTTGTTTTACATTCAGATATAAAGGAAACAAGTGTTGCCAGGCATGGTGGCTCACACCTGTAATCCCAGCACTTTGGAAGGCCCAAGTGGGTGAATCACCTGAGATCAGGAGTTCGAGACCAGTCTGGCCAACAAGGCAAAACCCAGTCTCTACTAAAAATACAAAAATTAGCCATGCGTGGTGGCACACGCCTGTAGTCCCAGCTACTCGGGAGACTGAGGCAGGAGGATTGCTTGATCCCAGGAGTCAGAGGTTGCAATAAGCTGAGATCACACCACTGTACTCCAGCATGTGGTACAGTGAGACTGTCTCAAAAAAATAGAAAGGAGGCCAGGCATGGTGGCTCATGCCTATAATCCCAGCACTTTGGGAGGCCGAGGTAGGTGGATCATGGGTCAGGAGTTCAAGACCAGCCTGGCCAAGATGGTGAAACCCTGTCTCTACTAAAAATAAAAATAAAAAAAAAAAAAAAGCCGGGCATGGTGGAGGGGGCCTGTAATCTCAGCTACTTGGGAGGCTGAAACAGGGAACTGCTTGAACCAGGAAGTGGAGGTTGCAGTGAGCTGAGATTGCACCACCGCACGCCAGCCTAGGCGACAGAGCGAGACTCCATCTCAAAAAAAAAAAAAATTAGAAGGGAAACAAGCACTTGTCATTTGTATATATGCAAAATTGATCAATTATTTCTGTGTGATACACAATTGATACATTGAATAAATTAACATTGTCCTTTTAGCTAAAATAAGAATAGTGCATTAAAACCCATCTTGGGAAATATTTTCTCTTTATTGCAAATCATGTGCTTTAACTTGATAGTACTTGTCTAGAGTAGATATGCTACATCAGTTTAATTGCTAATCAAAAGGCAAGTGGGAAATAAAGATTTAATTTGCTTCCTGAATCAATTTATCAGTCTATTAGAACTGTCTCTTATTAGAGAGAATTGTCACCTAAGCCCTGGATCTCCCTACTGTTCCATATAATGAATACTTTGTTACACTTTTCAGAGGAGACATCTTTACTAAGTACTACCTTAGGTGTTAGAAGCCAAGATTGTATCTCACTCAAAAGATGTGACATTAAAATACCCAGAATGTTGTCTTTTTCTTTTTTTTTTTTTTTTTTTGGAGACAAAGTCTTACTCTGTTGCTCAGGCTGGAGTGCAGTGGTTCACCCTTGGGTCACCGCAACCTCTGCCTCCCGGGTTCAAGTGATTCTCATGCCTCAGCCTCCCGAGTAGCTGGGATTATAGGTGTGCGCCCCCACACCCAGCTAATTTTTGTATTTTTGGTAGAGACAGAGGTTAGCCATGTTGGCCAGGCTCGTCTCAAACTCCTGGCCTCAAGTAATCCACCCGCCTCAGCCTCCCAGAAGTGCTGGGATTATAGATGTGAGCCATTGCGTCTGGCCCTATTCTTTATGTAGATCCAAAGTTCTGACTTATGTGATTTTTGTCTCTGAAGAACTTCTTTTAACATTTTTTCACTAGTCACATCTACTGGTAACCAATTCCCTTAGTTTTTATTTGTCTCAGAATGTCTTTATTTCTTCTTCACTTTTGAAGGGTGATTTTACTAGATAATTCTATGTTGGTGAATTTTTTCTTGCAACACGTAAGTATTTTACTGCACTCTCTTCTTGCTTGCATGGTTTGTAAAGAGAAGTCTGATGTCGTTCTTATCATTGTTCCTCTAGAAGTAAGGTGTTTTTTTCCTCTGGCTCCTTTTAAGATGCATGGCTCATGCCTGTAATCCCAGCACTTTGGGAGACCCAGGTGGTGGATCACCTGAGGTCAGGAGTTTGAGACACAGCCTGGCCAACATGGTGAAACGCCATCTCTACTAAAAATACAAAAATTAGCTGGACGTAGTTGCATACGCCTGTAATCCCAGCTATTCAGGAGGCTGAGGCAGGAGAGTTGCTTGAACCTGGGAGGTGGAGATTGCAGTGAGCCAAGATCAGGCCATTGCACTCCAGCCTAGGTGACAAGAGTGAAACGCTGTCTCAAAAAAATTTCTTTTCGCTAGTCTACAGTTTGAATATGCTATACCAAGGTGTCAATTTTCTAGTATTCATCCTGTCTTATGTTCTCTGAGCTTTTTGGATCCATGGTTTGGTGTCTGTCATTAACTTTGGAAGATTCTCAGATATTAATACATCGGTTTTTACTGTTGTTGTTCCCTTCTCTCTTTTTCTCCTGGTATTTCCATTGTGGGTATTTACACCTTTTGTAATTTTCCCACAGTTCTTGGATATTCTGTTTCATTTTTCCATCCTTTATTCTCCTTGCATTTCAGTTTCAGAAGTTTATGTTGACATATCGTCAAACTCATTCATTGTTCCCTTGGTCGTGTCCAGAGACATTCTTCATTTCTTCATTTCCCTGTTTTTGATTTCTAGTATTTCTTTTTTATTATTTAAGTTTCTATTTGATACAGTTTGGATATTTGTCCCCTCCAAATTTTGTGTTGAAATGTGACCCCCAATATTGGAGGTGGGACCTAGTGGGAAGTGTTTGTGTCATGGGGGCAGATCCTTCACAAATGTCTTGTTGCCCTTCTTGCAGTAATAAGTGAGTTCTCACTCTGTTAGTCTACATGAGATCTGGTTGTTTAACAGCATGACACCCCTACCTTCTAACCATGTGACATGCCTGTGCTCACTTTGCCTTCTGCCATGAGTAAAAGTTTCCTGAGGGCTTACCAGAAGCCAAGCAGATGCTGGTACCATGCAGAACCATGAGCCAAATAAACCTCCTTTATTAATGAATTAACCAGCCTCGGGTATTCTTTATAAGCAACACAAAACAGACTAACACCATCTCTTTGCTTCTGTTACCCATGTCTTCTTGCACGATGCCCACTTTTTCCAGTAGAACTCTTAGCATATTAGTCATGCTGGTTGTCAGTTCTCTATCTGACAATTCCCGATTCTCTGTCACATCCGAATCTGGTTCTGATGCTTGCTTTGTCTCTTCAGATTGTGTTTTTTCTTAGCATGCCTATGTTTGTTGCTGTTAGAAGCTGAACACAGACCAGGTGCAGTGGCTCACGCCTGTAATCCCAGTACTTTGGGAGGCCGAAGTGGGCGGATCACAAGGTCAAGAGATCAAGACCATCCTGGCCAACATGGTGAAACCCCATCTCTACTAAAAATACAAAAATTAGCTGGGCATAGTGGTGCATGCCTGTAATCCCAGCTACTTGGGAGGCTGAGGCAGGAGAATCACTTGAACCCGGGAGGCAGAGGTTGCAGTGAGCCCAGATCGTGCCACTGCACTCCAGCCTGAGAGCAGAGTGAAACTCTATCTCAAAATAAATAAAATAAAATAAAAAATAAAAGAAGCTGAACATGATGTGTCGGGTAATAGGAACTGAGGTAGATGAGCCTTTAGTGTGAGGATTTCTGTTTGTCTGGCTAGGAGTTAGCATGTATTTAATGTTAGATGAAGTTGTATTTGTAATGGAGTCAGAGGCTTCAGTTTTCCTCTAATATCCTTGTTGTCTCTGCTGTTGTCTTTGGTTTTCCTAAAAAAATATTTTTCTAAATGAAGCCTGTGTTTTGTGACTCTCTGCTATAATGCACAGATATTAGGTACTGGGGAGGGGAAGTGTCTTCCTCTTATGTTTAAATCCCTGTGTTTGGATAGGGTGGGGAGTGGTAGGCCAGAGTTCCTGGGACGCCTTTCAGAAGAGTTTCTGAGTTTTTTCTTTTTCTCTCCCTTTACTTGAGACAGGAAGACTGGAGGGGGCTGGAGTTAGCAAATCACCCTTTCCCTGGTCAGATAAAGCTTTATTACAGCAGGTTCCCTTGAGGCCTGGCCTTCCTTACAAAGAGCGTAACTGGAACAGATCAAAGCTCTGGGCTTATTTCAGAATGTTTATCTCCCACCCTCTCCACTAGAAGCCCCAGGGGAATCTTCTCTAACCTCCCTAATGAGAAGGTGGTGGGACTCCTAGAAGTAAAACTCTTAAAAGTATAGGGACCTCCAAAAGACTGAGCCCCTTGGAGTTTTCAGCTCTCAGACTACTCCATGCCAAGCCCCCAGCAATTCATCTATTACAGCTTAAGAGTTCCTGCCAGGAATGGCTTCAGCATTGGTCTCTGCTCCCTGTGAACTGTGAGTCTCCGCATCAACCTGTCTGTCTAGTTTTCAGGGCAGATCTTTACCCTGTGAGCTTAATTCTGTTATGAATCTCAGAATTACTATTTCTTATTTTAGCTTGTTTCCATTTGTTGAGCTTATTCTTGTTGTAAGGGAGTGACGACCTCTAGGGTCTTAGACGTGCCAGAGTGGAAGCCGGAAGTGCCTTTGCGATTGGTTTTTCCTCCACAGTGGCCAGATGTGTGTGTTCTCTGATGGATCAGTCCTGATGGATGCAACTTAAACTGTAGGAGAAATGTCAGCACTTCAGACTGAGGTGCTCAGTGTTCTGTTTAAGGTTGAAAAAGGCTATGGGATAGAGGAAAATAGAGTATATTCTACAGGTATGTTCCCTTAGATGAGAGAAGATAGACAGTTTTTCTTTTGGGGACTCTGGGAATGCAGAAAGAAAGGATATGACAGCAGAAGTGTTGAGCTGAGTATGTAGATGTATATGTGTAAAGTGCACCAAAAAATGGTGACTGCATTCTGAACGATCTCATGTGGATTTTATTTCCAGAAAACAAGTGCTCACCCAGAAAGTAGCCTGTTGAGGAGTGTGGAAGCCCATTTTTGTTGGTGTGTACCCTGAATTTTTTTTTTTTTTTTTGAGATGGGCTCTTGCTATGCAATGTTGCCAGACTGGTCTTGAACTCCTGGGCCCAAGCACTCCTCCCGTCTCAGCCTCCTAAGTAGTTGGGACTACAAGTGCAAGCCAGTGCATTATTGAGCCAATTTGCTACTTGTGTCTGGACTCAGGCACCTCAGCAGCCAGTGTCTCTTTACAGAACATTGGAAAGCACGATACCCCCCAAAGCCTGTGAAGCGTGCACTCTACACAGATGAGAATAACGCAGCTCCAAGGAATGCTGCAGAAAGAGGTTAGGTAACTTCCCAGGGGTACACAGGTACTAAGAAGCCTGTCTGATGTCATTGCTTCTTCTGTGGATGCTGCGACCTTTGCCCGGTCTTCATGTCCTTGAGTTGTCTGTAGAGGATGATGACCCAGAACTCTGTGCCTTCTGAAGCTGCTTCCAATCTTTTTCCTTTCACAGCGCCTGGCTCTTCTCCAGCCTCCTCAACTAGCCTTCTCATCTTCTTGAGTTCTTCTTCCTAAAGGTCTTGTATTCTATTACTCAGAGATCAGCAGTCGCTTCTGACTTTTTAGTTTAAAAAAAATCAATGTCATTTGAGCAATGAGTTCTAGACTTATCTATACAATGAAGTTGTATTTGTGCTGTGTAAAAGGGAACCCATTCTCCAAGAAAACAATGTTTGCGTTTATGATTGCAACTCTTTTTGGCTTTTCACCTCCAGGTCTCCAACCATGTCCATCATTTTCTAAAATTGAGGTTGCCAGCGATCTTACTGTTCAGCAAAGCATTAGTAATATTTCTCCTGTTAACACACTTCTCCATTCCCTACTTACCTCCCTCAACCAGCACTAGAGGTGGATGAAATCATTTTATTCCTCTCTAAATAAAGAAATAAGTAAATCCATTTCATAGAGCAATAAAGAATTGGCACAGGTATGAACCTACATCAGAAATGCTATACAGGGATGAATAGTCAGGAATACAAAATCTTCACTTTTTTTTTTTTTTTTTTTTTTGGTCTTTTTGCCTAGGTTAGAGTGCAATGGTGCAATCTCAGCTTACTGCAACCTTTGCCTCCTGGGTTCAAGTGATTCTCCTGCCACAGCCTCCCGAATAGCTGAGATTACAGGCACAAGCCACCATGCCCAGCTAATTTTGTATTTTTAGTAGAGACAGAGTTTCACCATGTCAGCCAGGCTGGTCTCAAACTCCTAACTTCAGGTAATCTGCCTGCCTTGGCCTCCCAAAGTGCTGGGATTACAGGTGTGAGCCACTGCACCCAGCATTTTTTTTTTTTTTTTTAAGACAGGGTCTTGCTCTGTCACCCAGCCAGAGTACAGTGGGGTGATCTGAGTTTACTGCAACCTCTGCCTCCCGGGTTCAAGCAATTCTCATGCCTCAGCTTCCCAAAGTAGCTGGGATTATTGAACTCCTGACCTCAGGTGATCTGCCCACCTCAGCCTCCCAAAGTGCTGGGATTCCAGGTGAGCCACCACACCTGGCCGGGATCCTCACTTGCAGTACCTGCCTTGATTGGATTCAGATTGTGTGTTCTCAGCTGGAATACTGTCCAAGTCATTCTGTGTCCTCTGAATATGAAAGCTGAGCACACACTGTTCATTTTCCTCTCATTTGTTATGTTAATTTTGATTGTCCATTGAAGGTGTTGTCTGATCACTACACTGTATAGTTAATATTTTTTCTATCACGACTAGTAAGCAATGGGTGGGGAAACATTTTCAGACCATACAAACATGCCTTTCCTCATCAACACTTGTGCCCTAGTTGAGCATCTGCTAATGATTTCTTTCTTTTTTTTTTGAGATGGTGTCTTCCTGTGTCTCCCAGGCTGGAGTGCAGTGGCACAGTCTCGGCTTACTGCAACCTCCACCTCCCAGGTTCAAGCGATTCTCCTGCCTCAGCCTCCCAAGTAGCTAGGACTACAGGCACGCGCCACCATGCCCAGCTAATTTTTGTATTTTTAGTAGAGACTGGGTTTTGCCATGTTGGCCAGACTGGTCTTGAAATACTGACCTCAAGTGATCTGCACACCTTGGCCTCCCAAAGTGCCGGGATTACAGGCGTGAGCCACCACACCTGGCCTCCAGTGATACCTGTAATCAGCTTTACTTTAATCTGTGCAGCATAGCTATAGAACAGTGCTAGGTAGCTGCTTCAACTTTGTCATTTTACTGTCTGATTCCACTTGTACTAATGTGTAGGAAGTAGTGTGTGACTCAGGCGTTGCTCTGCGTTCTCTGGAAATAAAGTGGGTTCTGATTATCCATGGTCAGATATAAATGGAAAGGATCTTTATGCCTACACGTTCTGGGCAGTTCAGGTGCATTAGTAATCTCCATCTGGTTCCTCTAAATTTATACCGTGAATTGATGAAGAAAATGTATTAATAGTCCAGTGACTTTATTCTTTTTCTTTTTGGAGACAGGGCCTTGCTCTGTCGCCCAGGCTGGAGCACAGTGGTGCAATCATAGCCCACTGCAGCCTCGAACTCCTGGGCTCAAGTGATCCACCTGCCTCAGCCTCCTGAGTAACTGGGGACTACAGGCATGCTCCATGGAGCCCAGCTAATCTTTAACGTTTTTTGTATCAATGGGGGTCTCACTGTATTGCCCAGGCCGGTCTTGAACTTCTGGCCTCAAGTGATCCTCCCGTCTGAATTCCATTAAGTGCTGGAACTTGAGCCATCATACCTGGTCCTGTGTTTCCAATGAAAACATTCTATGGCCGGGTGCAGTGGCTCACGCCTGTAATCCCAACACTGGGAGGCCAAGGTGGGTGGATCATGAGGTCAGGAGTTCAAGACTAGCCTGGCCAAAATAGTGAAACCTACATCTGCTAAAAACTACAAAATTTACTCTGCTAAAAACTATAAAAATTAGCCAGGCACAGTGGTAGATTCCTGTAATCCCAGCTACTCAGGAGGCTGAGGCAGGAGAATCACTTGAACTCGGGTGGCAGAGGTTACAGTGAGCCAAGATCACACCATTGCACTCAGCCTGGCCGACAGAGTGAGACTCTGTCTCAAAAAAAAAGAAAGAAAAGAAAACATTCTATATGTTCATACCAATAATTTTCCTTAAGGTTTGTTCTTTAGCATTTTAACTCCATACCACCTATTGGCTAAATGCATCTCTTTATACTATATTGTCCAATACTGTTCTCTTTATACTATATTGGGCTTATTTGTTCATAGTTTCTAAAATTAGAGTGATACTACTATTAACCATTCTTTTTTGTTGGGCTTTCCAAACCCTGCTAGACAAGCTCTCACGGAGCTGTAACAGTCTGTGTGAATTATTTATGCAAATATCAAGACAAATTGATGGTAGAAAATGTCTTTTAGGGCTGGGCGTGGTGGCTTACGCCTGTAATCCCAGCACTTTGGGAGGCTGAGGCAGGTGGATCACTAGGTCAGGAGTTTGAGACCACCCTGACCAACATGGTGAAACCCCATCTCTACAAAAGATACAAAAATTAGCCAGGCGTGATGGTGTGCACCTGTAATCCCAGCTACTCGGGAGGCTGAGGCAGGAGAATTGCTTGAACCCAGGAGGTGGAGGTTGCAGTAAGCTGAGATCATGCCACTGCACTCCAGCCTGGGCAACAGAGCGAGACTCTGTCACACATACACAAAAATGTCTTTTAGTTACGTTGAGTTCATGCTTTTGAAAGACAAGTGTATTGCCACTTATTCAGACTGAATCACACTACTGTAATGACTGCTCTGAGTTTCTTCCCAAAAGGGTGACTCCAAACATAACTGGGGAGAAAAGGAAGCAGGCGGCCCAGCCTGCCCAGCACAGTGGTGTGGTTCCTGTCGGGCCACATACTTAGCTCTGCCTCATCCGAGTGCCGGCTGTGCCTGCTTCACCCCACCCTCAAATATTTTCAGGGTGTTTTTTTTTTCCTTCTCAAATGTAATTTATGAAAAAGTAGGTTACAGAACTAAGAGCAAACAAACCCATGTGGCATCGCATTTTAAACATAAAGTCACACTTGCTCTATTTAAGATCAAACTTCTGCAGATCGAACATAAAGGCCGTTTTCATCTTCCGTTTCAAGATACACTTTCAGCAGCTTGCAGAATGGCAGCCAAGATGTGTGTTAATCCTTTCTGTGACCGCGGACTCCGCAGCGGCTGCTGTGAGGCCGTCATCCAAATTCCACGAGCAGCAAGGGACAGGAATAACAAGGCCAGGTGTTCCCCGCCTGCCCGCGGAGTGAAAGGGCTGCTTCACTGCGCCTCTCCCCTGCACTGCGGGAAACCACAGGCAGGAGCGTGGAGCGTGCCCAGGGGCCCGGCCAGGCCAGAGCACCAGGCTCAGTGGTGTTGGCACCCACCCTCGCGCACACCTTGGTTTTGGCAGCACCCTTCCCGGAGATCCACATTATATAAGGCTATGGAAATAAAGTTCATGAAAGAGAACAGTATGAGAACAAAAATGTGAATGCGTTTCCTCTAGCCCAAATCACCAAATGCTTTAATGCAAATTATTTTTAGATGTTTATTACTGTTTTTTAAGTAGATCTGCCTTGCCAAGAATAGAGTGATTTTGTAAGTAATTGGAGTGGGTTTTGTTGTTGTTTATTTTTCATCCCCAGTGAGGAATTGTTTGTGGGTTTGAAATAGATGTGAAAGTAACTCAGATTATATCTGAAATGACTCAGTAGCTATAAAATGGCATATTAGTGGAATTATATCCTTGGCTGTGTGAAGGTGGCTTTTGTGAAGAATTCTGGTCAGTTAGTTTTCTCATGCTGTGTTCTGGAGGATGAAGCCAGCGTTGTTAAGGATGTGGAGTGGGATGGCCGGGCGCAGGCTTACATCTGCAATCCCAGCACTTTGGGAGGCCAAGGTGGGTGGATCACCTCAGGTCAGCAGTTCAAGACTGTCTCTAGTGAAAATACAAAAAATTAGCCAGATATGGTGGTGGGCACCTGTAGTAATCTCAGCTACTCAGGAGGCTGAGGCAGGAGATCACTTAAACCTGGGAGGCGGAGGTTGTGGTGAGCTGAGATCATGCCATTGCACTCCAGCCTGGGCGACAAGAGTGAAACTCAGTCTCAAAAGAAAAAGAAAAAAGGGATGTGGAGTGGGAAGCTCGCTGACTCAGAGGATGGAGCCTTGAGCACTGGGATGGTTCTGTCCTTGCTCCCTGTGTTTAGCCAGTGGGGTTACCCATCAGAGCACCGTAAAATCCCACGGGGCTTAAGGACTAGGTTTTACACCTGTCACAGTGTACAGCCCAACTGAGTTACCCATCAGAGCGCCATAAAATCTCACAAGGCTTAGGAACTAGGTTTTATACCTGTCACAGTGTACAGCCCTGCAAGTTCTGCTTTTCTGAGAGCCTCTGACCCCACCTTGTCTAGGCAGCATCATTTGCAGAGGGCTCTGAAGTACAGCTCAGGAGCTGGTTTCCCAACACCACGGGGTGAAGGGGAGTGACATGTTACACCTGCACTTTGGAAAGATCCCTGGCACCTGTGAGGAAGGTGATCCAGAAAAGAACAAGCTGGGAGTCCAGAGAGAGGATCAGGGATGTGAGCAGGTGCTGGGGTTAGGTAGGCATGAGAGAGAGCATCCTTGAAAGCCCACGTGGCGGCACATGAGTGCTGGGGGCTGGGGGTTGATGAAAGAATCCTCCGCCACCTCTGGTGGATCAGATCACTGGGTGACCATGTCTTGGTAACTTCACGCGCCATTCCCTAGGCTGTCTGTCCTGGGCAGGGAAGAGATCACAGAGCTTGGGAAGGGACATGGCCATGCCCCACAGGTGGCTCCGATGATGGACGCCCAAGGGAGTGAGTCGGGTGTTAGACGTGGGTGAGAAGTCGACCCCTTGTCTGGCTGGCAGCTGAGAGCTGGAATTCGAGAATGTAGGGCAGCCAGGGAGGTCACTTAGAGACACATTGAGTATGAGGTGTGTCCAATGGGACATCTGCGTGGTTGTGTTCAGCAGGGGCTGAATCCTGAGCTGGGACAAGGGAAGCCTGGGTGGCCAGTGTGAGACTCAGATGTCTTCAGATGTCCCTAGAACAGAACACGATAGGGTCATTTGTACAGCGGTCATAGCCAAGGCCAGAGTCCAGTCTGTTCTTCCTCTCTCCCCATATTATACCACAGTCCTCATTCTGATTCTTCCTCTGCAGCTTCTCAGTTCCCCACTAGAATTCCTTTTTTGAGGGGACAGGGTCTCACTCTGTTGCCAAGGCTACAGTGCAGTGACAAGATCTTGGCTCACTGCATCCTCTGCCTCCCAGGTTCAAGCAATTCTCCCACCTCAGCCTCCCGATAGCTGAAATTACAGGCGCACACCACCAAGCCCAGCTAATTTTTTGTATTTTTAGTAGCAGTGGGTTTTGCCATGTTGGCCAGGCTGGTGTCAAATTCCTGACCTCAAGTGATCCTTCCACCTCAGCCTCCCAAAGTGCTGGGATGACAGGTGTGAGCCACCGCACCTGGCCTGGAATTTTGTCTGGCCTCTGAGCTGTAGGATTGTCCACTGGTACATTTTGCTATTGGTCGGCATTGTTTGATGGTGCTGGTAATGGTGGTTCCAGATGATTCTATGTGTTTCTCCTATTTCTTAGGTGACAGACCCTAGGAAATCCATTTGGTTCCTGCAGATAAGTTAACAGAGAAAGGCTCTCGTTCACCTTTATCAGATGTCACCTGTAGAAAGGTGGCAGAGAGCTGGCGCACTGCCACTAAGTACAGAGATGTGATTCCAAACCAAGAGGCCTGATTGCTGCTCTCGGGAGTGAGACTCCTCTGTCCTGGACCATCCTCCCCCGTCACGTGACTGTGCTTGGTTTCAGAGAGCTGGTGTATTCCCAGGAGAGGCAGGGCTGAGCATTCTTCCTGCTGCGGTTTCCCCTGGCGTTAGTATTTTCCAAAACATTACAAGAACTAACATGAGAAAAAAGAAATAGCCTTTATCTCTCATGCCTGACAGCTAATCACATTACTCTGGAGATTAGATAAAAATAAGTCATTTTTTATTCCTATAGTTAGCTACCGTGATGACCCAAGTAATCATTTGTTAGAGAATTTCAAAATTTAAATCAGATATATAGAATTCGGCTTAGGGAACAAGTAAATACAGAAAGGGCCACGTGGGCCAGGCACGGTGGCTCACGCCTGTCATCCTAGCACTTTGGGAGGCCGAGACCAGCCCGGGCAGCATGGTGAAAACCCATCCCTACAAAATACCTCCCCCTAAAATATCTGGATGTGGTGGTGCACGCTTGTAGTCCCAGCTATTTGGGAGACTGAGGTGGAAGGATGGTTTGAACCCAGGAGGTAGAGGCTGCAGTGAGCCAAGGTCACGGCACTGCAGTCCAGCCTGGGTGACAGAGCCAGAACCTGTGTCAAAAAAACAAAAGACAAAACAGAGTCATGTGAATTTGAAGAGAGTTGGCACTTGTCTCATTAATGATGTTGTAGAGGCTGTTTGCTGTCAGCTGTGTCCCCCTGGAAGCCACCATGGGGACCCCGCTGTGCTCCTGATGTGTCTTGGGATGATGCTTGGAGACCCTGAGGGCAGTGTGGTTCTGTGTTTCCCTGTTCTGTTTCACTCCCTAATGCTTTACAAAACTGTGCAATGGGCCGGGCGCAGTGGCTCACGCCTGTAATTCCAACACTTTGAGAGGCCTAGGCAGTGGATTACCTGAGGTCAGAAGTTTGAGACCAACCTGGTCAACACAGTGAAACCCTGTCTCTACTAAAAATACAAAAAATTAGCTGGGCATGGTGGTATGCACCTGTGATCCCAGCTACTTGGGAGGCTGAGGCAGGAGAATCACTTGAACCTGGGAGGTGGAGGTTGCAGTGAGCCAAGATTGTGCCATCACACTCCAGCCTGGGCGACAGAGCAAAAACTCTCTCTCAAAAATGAATGAATGAATGAATGCAGTGCTTTCCTCTAACATATCTGGTTTTGTTCCCAGGCCATGTCCTCATAGAGATTTCAAGCACCCACAAGAAACTCAACGAGAGTCTTGATGAAAATGTACGTGATCTGTGTTTCTCTTTATAAAATATACTTGTTTTATGTTTTAGAACTTGTTTTGCTTGAAGTCTCAAATCTGGTGTGAATTTTTTATTTCCTTTTGTTAACAGTTTAAAAAATTCCACAAAGAGATTATCCATGAGCTGGAGAAGAAGATAGAACTTGACGTGAAATATATGAATGTGAGTGCACAGTTCTCCTCCAGCCCCAGCCTTGGGCTGCCTGACCTCCCAGCCCGAGGAGAACCCATCCCCACTGTTTACTCAGCAGCAGCAAACGGAAGTGGAGTTTGGTGTTGATCATGCCCAGATGCATGAAACCGACAAGATCCCTTTGGGATGTTAGAGCTAGTTTTTGCTAACATTTGGGGTCTCTCTTAGAAAGCATAGAGGCCAGGTACGGTGGCTCACGCCTGTAATCCCATCACTTTGGGAGGCTGAGGTGGGCAGATCCCTTTAGGTCAGGAGTTCAAGACCAGCCTGGCCAATATACTGAAACCCTGTCTCTACACAAAATACAAAAAAAATTAGCTGGGCATGGTGGTGCGTGCCTGTAGTCCCTACTTGGGAGGTTGAGGCAGGAGAATGGCTTGAACCCGGGAGGCGGAGGCTGCAGTGAGCCAAGATCGCACCACTGCACTCCAGCCTATGCAATAGAGCTAGACTCTGTCTAAAAAAAAGGGGAGGAGCATGGCGCCCCTTGTTTGTCCACTGTTGTTCGTTCCAGCAGGTTTCTGCAGGTCCCCTTCAGAGTGGCCCTACAGCCCCAGTATTCAGGGCCCTTGCCAGCTTCCTTGCTGCTGTAGAGAACTTACTCCTGCCACCCAAAGTCCCTTTCTGCTCACCAAGCCCTCTGTGTGGCGGTCAGTGTGCGAGTTGCCCTGAAATCATCCCTTCTTTGTGGTCCTTATTAAGCCTGCTGCCTGTCTTTGCACTCCTGGCAGGAGGCCACAGGACCCGTACAGCTGCCAAGGTGCATTTCATGCCAAGTGATTTACATACGTTACCCGATAGTTATCCCTCAGAAACTCTAAAACATAGACACCTTTTTTTTTTTTTTTTTTTTGAGATAGAGTCTTGCTCTGTCACCCAGGCTGGAGTACAGTGGTGTGATCTCAGCTCACTGCAAACTCTGACTCCCGGGTTCCAGCAATTCTCGTGCCTCAGCCTCCCAAGTAGCTGGGATTACAGGTGCCCACCTCTGCGTCCTACTAATTTTTGTACTTTTAGTAGAGATGGGGTTTCACCATCTTGGCCAGGCTAGTCTCGAACTCCTGACCTCATGATCCACCTACCTTGGCCTCCCAAAGTGCTGGGATTACAGGCATGAGGCACTGCACCCAGCCAGACACCCTTCTTATCTGCACTTCACAGATTATAGGGAAAATAGGGATTTGAATTCTGATGCGGGTCTGTTAGACTTAAGACCCTGCGTTCGCTGGATGTGGTGGCTTACCCCTTTAACCCCAACACTTTGGTAGCCCAAGGGAGGCAGATCATTTGAGGTCAGGAGTTCGAGACCAGCCTGGCCAACATGGTGAAACCCCATCTCTACTGAAAATACAGCTGGGTGTGGTGGTGTGTGCCTGTAATCCCAGCTACTCGAGAGGCTGAGGCAGCAGGAGAATCACTTGAACCCAGGAAACGGAGGTTGCAGCGAGCCTAGATTGCATCACTGCACTCCAGCCTGAGTGAGAGTGAGAGTCAGTCTCAAATGAAAAGAGACCCTGCATTCTTAAATACTTTGTGACACCCAAAACGACCCTAAGCTATTGCACCTGTTCATTCTGTTTCTTGAAATCGTAAATCATAAAACAGCCAGGAACATGTGACCTAACGTTGTCTATTTCTTCACCAAAGCACTTAACCAGTTTGGTGGCTAAGTGCTTTGGGTGGGACTTTGAGACTTTGGATGGCAGAAGAAAGTTAACCACCCAGCGTCAAAAAGCCTTTGAGGAAAGAAGGAGTAAAAGAAAGAGAAGATGTCCTCAGAGAACCGCCATTCTGGTCAGGGGCTCCTCGCTTAAACAGGGACCTTTAGAACAAAGGCAAGACATTAACATTGAATGGAGGGGGCCGTGCGAACTGAGGGGTGAGAGTCCTAGCCAGTGTGAGGGTGGTATGAGCTGTGGTGTGAGGGTCCCAGCCAGCATGCAGATAGTGTGAGCTGTGGGCTAAGGGACCCAGCCAGCATAAGGATGGTGTAAAATGAGTGAGGGCCCCGGCCATTGTGAGGATGGTGTGAACTGCGGGTTGAGGGTCCCAGCCAACATACAGATGGTATGAACTGCAGGGTGAGGGTTCCAGCCAGCATAAGGATGGGGAAATGAGTAAGGGCATCGGCCAGTATGGGATGATGTGAACTGCAGGGTGAGGGTCCCAGCCAGCGTAAGGATGCTGTGAAGTGAGGAGTGAGGGCCCTGGACAGTGTGAGGATGGTGTGAACTGCAGGGTGAGGGTTGCAGCCAGCATGCAGATGATGTGAACTGAGGGGTGAGGGCCCTGGCCAGCATGAGGATGGTGTAAAGTGTGGGTGTGGGGACACCAGCCAGCAGTAGGATGGTGTGAACTGGTGTGAGTGTGGGGGCCCCAGCCAGTGTGAGGATGGTGTGAACTGGCATGGGTGTGGGGGGCCCTGGCCAGCGGGAGGATGGTGTGAACTGGTGTGAGTGTGGGGGCCCCAGCCAGCAGGAGGATGGTGTGAACTGATGTGAATGTGGGGGCCACAGCCAGTGTGAGGATGGTGTGAACTGGCATGGGTGTGGGGGCCCCAGCAAGCGGGAGGGTGGCGTGAAGTGAGGGTATCAGGCCCTGGACAGCCACACACAGTGGAAGTGTGAGCAGAAGCGACTGTGTGACAATTTGTGTGGCGCCACAGTAAAATAAGCACAGCATTTAACTTACAGGCAACTCTAAAAAGATACCAAACAGAACACAAGAATAAATTGGAGTCTTTGGAGAAATCCCAAGCTGAGTTGAAGAAGATCAGAAGGAAAAGCCAAGGAGGACGAAATGCACTCAAATACGAACACAAAGAAATCGAGGTGAGCTTTTCAGCAATATGTTGTTTTCTTTTGTTGTTGATAATTTGTACAGTTTAAGAGGAGGTTGGCCAGGCATGGTGGCTCACCCCTTTAATCCCAGCACTTTGGGAGGCAAGGTGGGTAGATCATTTGAGGTCAGGAGTTCAAGACCAGCCTGGCCAACATGGTGAAACGCCATCTCTACTAAAAATACAAAAATTAGCTGAGGTGGTGGCAGGTGCCTGTAGTCCCAGCTACTCAGGAGGCTGAGGCAGGAGAATCGCTTGAACCTGGGAGGCAGAGGTTGCAGTGAGCTGAGATTGTACCACTGCACTCCAGCCTTGGCGACAGAGCAAGACTCCATCTCAAAAAAAATTTTTGAAGTTGATCTCATGGAGGTGGGGAATAGAATGTTGGTTACCTGTCATTCTGTAGATAGCTGAGGATGGTGAGTGTTTCGATGCAGGGGGAGGTGGTGGATGAAGGCGTGGTTGGTTAATGGGTACAAACATACAGATGGATAAAAGGAATAAATTCTAGTGTCCAGGAGCAGAGTAGGGTGACTAGTTAACAGCAATGCGTTGTGTATTTCAAAATAATTAGAAGAGAGGTCTTGGAATGTACGCAACGCATAGAAATAATAACTTGAGGTGATAGACACCCAAGGACCCTGCCTTGATCATTATTACATGTGCCCCATAAATATATATAAATATCATGTATCAGTTTTTAAAAATAAGCATTTTGACTGAGAGCTGAAGGATGTAGAGTTTTCCAGAGTTAAGAATAATTAGTTAGCAGCCTGCCAGAACATGGGCTTTTTCTCCTGGTTCTGAAAGGAGAAAGGACTCTCCATGATTGCTGTTACTATTCCCATTGTGCAGATGGGGAAAATGAGGCTTAGGTTATATCATATTGTATTAGTCCATTTTCACACTGCGATAAAGACGTACCTGAGAGTGGGCAGTTTACAAAAGAAAGAGGTTTAATGGACTCACAGCTCCACGTGGCTGGGGAGGCCTCACAATCATGGCAGAGGGCAAGGAGGAGCGAGTCACATCTTACGTGGATGGCAGCAGGCAAAGAGAGAGTGTGTGCAGGGAAACTCCCCCTTATAAAGCATCAGATCTTGTGAGACTCATTCACTATCACAAGCATAGCACAGGAAAGACCAGCTCCCACCAGGTCCCTCCCAAAACACGTAAGCATTATGGAAGCTGCAATTCAAGATGAGATTTGGGTGGGGACACAGCCAAACCATATCACATATTGTTGGCATTTGGAACTGGGTTCGAACCTGGAACTTTCTGGTTCCAAAGCCTATGGTGCTTCCCAGTAGGACACAGTCATATCTCTGGAGTACAAAGTAATATTTGTGCAAATCGCCCCATGGGAGTATCACGCTATTCAGCAACTACTCTTCACACATGAGTCAGGGACCTCGAGGAGAACAATGGTGTCTACCTAGGTCAGGTTACAACGTACTTTCCTCTCATGTGTTTACTCTATTATTCAAATAAAGCAGTCATAACGATGGCAGAAGATAAACGTCAGGCTGTGTGCTATCTGATGCTCATGTCATACTTATGTAATTATTTATTTTTTTAGTACGTGGAGACCGTTACTTCTCGTCAGAGTGAAATCCAGAAATTTATTGCAGATGGCTGCAAAGAAGCTCTGCTTGAAGAGAAGAGGCGCTTCTGCTTTCTGGTTGATAAGCACTGTAGCTTTGCAAACCACATACATTATTATCACTTACAGGTGGGTGTGGTGGCAAATTGCATTGAGTGTATTAATAACTTTATTTCATATTTAAATACCCCGGAAGGCTGGGCCGTGGCTCATGCCTGTAATCCCAACACTTTGGGAGGCTGAGGCAGGCGAATCACCTTAGGTCAGGAGTTCAAGGCCAGCCTGGGCAACATGGCAAAACTCTGTCTATAAAAAATTTTAAAAACTAGCCAGGCATGGTAGCATGTGCTTGTAGTCCTAGCTACTCAGGAGGCTGAGGTAGGAGGATCCCTTGAGCCTGGGAAGTTGAGGCTGCAGTGAGCTATGGTTGTGCCACTTCACTTCAACCTGAGCAACAGAGCAGGTCTCTGTCTCAGTCAGTCAATACATGCAGAGATATACATACAGGCACGCCCCTCACCTTCCACAGGTCCCCAGTATAAAGCAGTGGGCCATCCCAATGAAAAGATTCCAATAGGCCAGGCACAATGGCTCACACCTGTAATCCCAGCACTTTGGGAGGCTGAGGCGAGTGGATCATGAAGTCAGGAGATCAAGACCATCCTGGCCAACGTGGTGAAACCCCATTGCTACTAAAAATAAAAAAATTAGCCATGTGTGGTGACACATGCCTATAGTCCCAGCTATTCGGGAGGCTGAGGCAGGAGATTTGCTTGAACCTGGGAGGTGGAGACTGCAGTGAGCCAAGATTGTGCCACTGCACTCCAGAGTGGGCAACAGAGTGAGACTCTGTCCCCACTCCAAAAAAAAATTAACAAAAAAGACATCCATATTTGAAGTCCTTCATAAAATAATGCTTCATCATTGAGAATAGCACGTTTGCTCTTCTCACCTGCGAGTCAGCTTTTCCCAGGCTCTCTCAGATGTGTCCTCAGCATCAGTGTCTTTACCATAGCTGCCGGTGAGTCTCAGCGGGCCCAGGTCTACCCCACCTGGGCAATTTGAGATGCTCCCTCCCTGGGTCTGTGTATGGGGGTCACGGGCAGTTCTGTCCCAGCCCACGGGCCCCATTCACACACGTCAGTACAGCTGGGCTCAGTGATGCATTCATTCCTCTTGATGGTGTTTGTTCCTGGTTTCTTCAACTGAATGACCTCATCACCTTCCTTCCAGCACATGCAGCTGCGAGCTTAGAACCCCCAGGAATCATTATACAACACATGTCACATTTCCTTTCCTTTGTTTTAAATTATGAACTCTGTTGGGCCTTTGTAAACATCCAAAACTAGCAGTGGTCGAGGCCAAATATTCATTGTTGTTGATAGTAAAGTTAGAGAGTTCCAAAATATGAGAAGCTCTGCAAGAGCTTGAATATGAGTCAACTTCGTCTTTGTTTTAAAGTAAAAATACCTTGTATGTAGGCAAACGTATTTTCTATACACTTTTTACAACTTTAAAGAGTATTCAGGACTGGACATCATGTCTCACAACTGTAATCGCAGCACTTTGGGAGATCCAGGTGGGCAAATCACTTGAGGTCAGAAGTTCGAGACCAGCCTGGCCAACATGGTGAAACCTGTCTCTATTAAAAATACAAAAATTAGCCATGTGTGGTGGGTGCCTGTAATCCCACTTGGGAGGCAAGGCAGGAGAATTGCTTGAACCTGAGAGTCTGAGGTTACAGTGAGCCCAGATCACACCACTGCACTCCAGCCTGGGCGACAGAGTAAGAATCTGTCTCGAAGAAAAAAAGGAATGTTCAGCTCCCTAAACTAAAACAGATTTAAAATGAGTACAGCAGACCAGGCACAGTGGCTCATGCCTATAATCTCAGCCCTTGGGTGGCCAAGGCAGGAGGATCACTTGAGCCCAGGGCAACATAGTGAGACCCTGTCTCTGCACAAAAAAAAATTTTTTTAATTAGCCAGGTGAGGTGGTGTGGTGGTATGCACCTATGGCCCCAGCTACTCAGGAGGCTGAGGTGGAAGGATTGCTTGAGCCCAGGAGTTTGAGGCTGCAGTGAGCTGTGATCATGCCAGTGCACTCCAGCCTGGGTGACAGAGCTAAGATCCTCTCTCAAAAAAGAAAAAGAAAATGGTTATAGCCAAGGAAAGAATTGCTGTATTAGGTGATCACTTTTGTCAACAGTGCATCCGTACTAGTTTTGGGAACGTAGAGTTCACTTTAGAATCCTCTCTTCCCAGAGTGAGGGCATCCTGTGGCACCGGGATCGCAGGCTGGAGGGTTCAGAGGTGACCTGGAGGTCCTCTTCCTGTGTGACACCCCGCCATGTCATGAGGCAGCCTGGCTCCTTTTCAGGGAGCTCCAGTTATCAGCAGAGTCTTTCTTAGCTGTAACCGTGGGTCCCAGTAATGCCTTATAGAGTGACACACACCAAACGTGCTCCTTTCTATGCTGGAAGTTTCTTCAACTATCTGAAAACTGGTTTTGCGACTTGCCTTAATTCAGCTAAAGCGCCCCAGACCTTTCCGTGGAGCTGGGATGAAGCAGGCCCAAGCGGCTGGTCTGCGTTGCTGCAGAGGGTCAGGGTGATAGCCGGGGGTCAGGTGGCGTTGACCTAGTGTGTCAGGGTGACAGTTGGGGGTGGGACGGCATTGACCTAGTGTGTCAGGGTGACATTTGGGGACAGGGTTGGTATGGGGGCTTTGTCCCCCCCCCAGGACTGACATCAGCAGGGGAGCTCCCCTGCCCCTCTTTGTAAACTGAGAGGCTGATTAAAAGCAGCGTGACTGCCATGTACACAGCTGCAGGGCAGGCCCCTGACTTCCCTTTTCCAACCAGAGTGCCGCTCAGGAAAGGGGTTCACTGGAAGGGCCTGGGGGGCCCTCTGGGAGCCCAGTTGTCAGGAGCAGAGCCAGGCTCGTGGGTGCTGGAGGGGCGCTCGGCCTCCAGGGCTGCAGGGTCTCATCCCTGCTGGCCAGAGTCTGCTCCGCAAAGCCTTGTTCGGCCTGGGGTGGGGTATCACTCAGCACTGCCCACCACTCACTGACGACAGTCCCTCTTTCCCGGAGATACTCTCAGGCCAGAGTCTGAGTCACTTCTTTAATGTATGAGCCGGTCCGAGTCAGCTCCTGGGCCGGCAGCCTGTCTTGGAGGTACTGCTGTTAGTAGGAGTAGGAGGGAGAAAGTGATGGTTAGCTGGTGTTTTGGGGGTCACCTGGAAAACGGGATTCCTGCAGATTGCTCCCTGCCTCCCTTTGAGTTTCTGTTCTTGTTCTTAACCATTTACCATCCCCGTATTAGTCCTAAGCTCTGTATTCACAGAGAGAGAGCAGGAAATTTCTGTTTGATTCAGAGTTTATGCCCCTCTCAGCCAGTGAGGTACAGCAGATGCCCTAGGTGCTTAAACTACTCCCCGAGTTTAACCCAGAGCCCCCACACTCCTGGTGCTAAGCCAGTAACATGTTATCAGCAATATGACGAGATGGAATTTACTCAGCTCTTCAAACAGTCGTCTTTGTCTTTAGTCGTCTTCTTTTGGATTTGCAGTCTGCAGAACTACTGAATTCCAAGCTGCCTCGGTGGCAGGAGACCTGCGTTGATGCCATCAAAGTGCCAGAGAAAATCATGAATATGATCGAAGAAATAAAGACCCCAGCCTCTACCCCCGTGTCCGGGACACCTCAGCCTTCGCCCATGATCGAGAGAAGCAATGTGGTAGGAGTCAGTTTTCTCTTCCAGATTTCAATTGTGTGTTTCCTAACTTCATCCGGGCCAAATTCGTCTTTGGTGGTGGAAATCACAAGTCCTCCTTTATGACTTTGAAGGCCACCTTTTTGCACCTCTATCCTCTTACCTTCAGGTGTGAAGTTAGCTGGGCACATGCTTTATACTATATTTGGTGCTAATATCTTTGTTTTGGAAATTTTATTCTTGTTGGGTTTTTTTTTTGAGACGGAGTCTTGCTCTGTCGCCTAGGCTGGAGTGCAATGGCGTGATCTCTGCTCACTGCAACCTCCACCTCCTGGGTTCAAGTGATTCTCCTGCCTCAGCCTCCCAAGTAGCTGGGATTACAGGTGCCTACCACCATACCTGGCTAATTTTTTGTATTTTTTTAATTTTTTTATTTTTTTTGGAGATGGAGTCTCACTCTGTCACCAGACTGGATGCAGTGGCACCATCTTGGCTCACTGCAACCACCGCCTCCTGGGTTCAAGCAATTCTCCTGCCTTGGCCTCCCCAGTAGCTGGGACTACAGGTGCATGCCACCACACCTAGCTAATTTTTTGTATTTTTAGTAGAGGTGGTATTTCACCATGTTGGCCAGGATGGTCCCTATCTCTTGACTTTGTGATCTGCCCACCTCAGCCTCCCAAAGTGCTGGGATTACAGGTGTGAGCCATTGCACCCAGTTTCTTACTGTTTTTAATTGCAATCATTTCAACTAAGTTTATTCCCAAGGAAGGAACTATAGGTTTCTCACAAAATAAATTAGACACACTCTGATGCCATTCATCACAATGTCAGGCACTTCAAGAAAAAACAGGCATCAAAGTATTCATAGTAATGAATTCACATATTTGTAGTTTGCTGATCTTTAAACCTGGGCTCTGTGTGGAGACTGGAATATAGCACGTAGTTTAAACACACGGGGCCACTCTTTCTGCCCATCTCAAACCACCTGAAACATGGCCGGGTGCAGTGGCTCACACCTGTGATCTCAGCTCACTGCAAACACTGCCTCCTGGGTTCAAGCAATTCTCCTATCTCAGCCTCCCGAGTAGCAGGACTACAGGCGCACACCACCACGCCCAGGCTCGGTGGCAGGAGACCTGCACTGATGCCATCAAAGTGCCAGAGAAAATCATGAATGTAATCTAAGAAATAAAGACCCCAGCCTCTACCCCCGAGTCCTACCCCCGTAACTTTGGGAGGCGGATCACTTGAGGTCAGAAGTTCGAGACCAGCCTGGCCAACATGGTAAAACCCCATCTCTACTAAAAATACAGAAAATAGCCAGGTGTGGTAGCACCTGCCTGTAATCCAGCTACTCGGGAGGCTGAAGCAGGAGAATCACGTGAATGCGGAAGATGGAGGTTGCAATGAGCCGAGATCATACCGCTGCACTCCAGCCTGGGCCACAGAGTAAGACTCTCTCTAAATAAATAAATAAAGCCTACAATTTAAAAAAAAAAAACAGCCTTGGGAATCCGTGTAATTGCAATTCTGCGTAATACTAATATTAGACTAATACAGAATTTTTCACAGGTTAGGAAAGATTACGACACCCTTTCTAAATGCTCACCAAAGATGCCCCCCGCTCCTTCAGGCCGAGCGTATACCAGTCCTTTGATCGATATGTTTAATAACCCAGCAACGGCCGCACCAAAATCAGAAAGGATAAATAATTCAACAGGTAAGAGATTTCTTTGAAGATACATTTTAAATTTGTTTTAAGATAAGCTGTGAAATAAATATTTTGGATAAATGTGTTACAAGGTCTGGAGGTAAACAAGCAGGTATGGTGGATACATTCAGCCCTGGCTGTGCAGGCGTGAGTTTGGAACAAATACAGGTCTAGACTAGGAGACGCACTGATAAGTGATAGATTTCTCTGACACTCACCAGTTCTGTGCACTGACTGATGTTTATCCAGAGCAAACATACTGTTGAGAATTAATATATTTACAAATAAATGGAGGCCGGGCGTGGTGGCTAATGCCTGTGATCCCAGCACTTTGGGAGGCCGATGCAGGTAGATCACTTGAGGTCAAGAGTTCGAGACCAGCCTGACCAATATGGTGAAACCCCACCTTTACTAAAAATACAAAAATTAGCCAGAGGTGGAGGCATGCGCCTGTAGTCCCAGCTACTTGGGAGGCTGAGACAGGAGAATTGCTTGAACCCAGGAGGCAGAGGTTGCAGTGAGCTGAGATCGCACCACTGCACTCCAGCCTGGACAACAGTAGGACTCTGTCTCAAAAAGAAAAGAAAAGAAAATTGCTGGTGGGTTCAACACCACCAAGGTAGAGAGTGGCAGGTTAAAGGAACAGCAAGGTATATGTTGTAATCATGAAGAATCTGCAAGAATAAAGCAGTAAGAGGTCTGGCATTGTTTTAAATTAAAGATGCTTGCTGTATTACTAGTTTGGGAAAACCTGAATGGAAAATGAAAAAAAAAAATTTTTTTTAAAGGGCCAGAAGCAGTGGCTCACACCTATAATCCCAGCACTTTGGGAGGCCAAGGTGGGAGGATTGCTTGAGGCCAGGAGGTCAAGACCAGACTGGGCAACATAGTGAGACACTGTCTACAAAAAAATCTAAAATGAGCCTGGCATGGCAGTGTGTGCCTGTAGTCCCAGCTACTTAGGAGGCTGAGGAGCGAAGATCCTTTAAGCCTGGGAAGTCCAGGCTGCAGTGAGCTGTGATCCTGCCACTATACTCCAGCCTGGGCAACAGAGTGAGACTCTGTCTCAAATGTTATGCATACATATATGTATATATTTTACCTTTTTTTCCCCTGGAGTGGAAATAGCAGCCTGTGTTTGAATGGAAACATGAACAGTACGGCCTCGTGCTCATGAGTAGAGGCTCTGGGGTGAGCCTGCTGGAGCTGCTTCCTGGCCCAGCCGAGCACTTGCCAGCTGTGGGATCTGTCCTGTGGATGATGGCAGCACCTTCCTCCTGGGAGCCTGGCAGGATGGCAGCTGTGAGGCATTGAGATTGATGATGGGCCCCTGGTGAGGACTCCATAAATGGAACTCATCCTCACCTCATCCTTCCCACACCCGGGGGTGAGAAGCTGAGCAGCTGGCATGGCAAGACCGACTGCATTTGCAGTTTTCTTCTTTTCTTTGTGGACATTGGCAGTTGGGTTTGAATCGTGGCCCCAGCCTGCCTGTGCGATTGCAATTGCAAGGGCAGTTTGGCAATGGAGCAGTTTGCCTCCCTCAGGAGAGCCATCCTGGCCAAAGCAGAGTGCAGATACACCTGGCTGCCTTGTCCTTGGGTCTGGAAAACAGCCTGCAGCCGCAGGGATCCTCTTCTGCACTGTGTGTAGCTTCAGGCCGCGGGCTGCCTCTATTTCTCAGCAGTCCCTGTCCCTTCTGGGCAATGATCAAGGTGAGGAAATAGGGTCAGTTTCCGTGGAAGGAGCGTTAGTGGCAAGAGGGGCACAGGTGGCTGTCTGGGGTTTGCTCATTGGAACGTGCCTATTGATTCTCATGCCTTTAGAAGCCATTACCTACACCCCCTCCAACAGATACTTCTGAAGATCCCAGTTTACAACGATCAGTTTCGGTTGCAACTGGACTGAACATGATGAAAAAGCAGAAAGTGAAGACCATCTTCCCGCACACTGCAGGCGCCAACAAGACCTTACTCAGCTTTGCACAGGGAGACGTCATCACACTGCTCATCCCCGAGGAGAAGGATGGCTGGCTGTACGGAGAACATGACACGTCCAAGGCGTAAGTCTGAGCGAGATGGTCCCTGCAGGGCTCCAGACGGCTACTCTCTTCCAGAGCAGCCAAGCTGCAAGTCATCTTTGTGGACATATTCACATTTTAGCCAAAGTTAAGTTTATGGTTTAGTTCTAGTTTAGTTAACTCGAGTTATTCGATCCAAGGCTATTTTCTGTATGTCTGTGCATGTAGAGATACAATGGTGCATGCATAGGTTATTAGATCATATGAAGTCACCTCTCTGAAAGTAGTAAACATTCTTTTGTTTTTTAAAAAAATTTAGCCTTAGCCAAGTTCTGAGCACCCCAGCACTTGGGGAGGCCAAGGCGGGTGGATCACCTGAGGTCAGGAGTTTCCAGACCAGCCTGGTCAACATGGTGAAACCCCATTTCTACTAAAAATACAAAAAGTAGCCAGGCATAGTGGTGGGCACCTGAAATCCTAGCTACTTGGGAAGCTGAGGCAGGAGAATCTGGGATTGTACCTGGGAGGTGGGGGTTGCAGTGAGCCGAGATGGCGCCACTGCACTCCAACCTTGGGTGACAGCAAGACTCCATCTCAAAATAATAATAATAATAATAATTAGCATTTGATTTATTGAGGATAATCTGCATATCAGATATACTTTGTTAAGGTTTAGCACATAGGTAGTTTGAATGCCATCCTCATAATTTCAGCCATACGTATGTGCACAAGTCTTACTGTGACTAGCTTGTCAGTTTTCTAGATAGATTGTTCAGATGTATTAAATAAAACCATATGAAAAATAAAGGGTAATCCAAATCAAATTAATGTTATACATACAACATATATTGCTTTTTAGCTAGGCATGGTGGTACACACCTCTACTCCCAGCTACTCAGATGCTGAGGCAGGAGGATTGCTTAAGCCCAGGAGTTTGAGGCTGCAGTGAGCTATGATCACCCCACTCCACTCCAGCCTGGGCAACAGAGCAAGAGCCTGTCTGTATTTAAAAAAAAAAAAGGAAAACTTTTGTTTGCTTCTGAGACTGAATCTCGCTCTGTCGCCCAGGCGGGAGTACAATGGCACAATCTCCGGTCACTGTAACCTCCACCTCCTGAATTCAAGCAATTCTCCTGCCTCAGACTCCTGAGTAGCTGGGATTACAGGCGCCTGCCACCACACCCGGCTAATTTTTGTATTTTTAGTAGAGACAGGGTTTCTACTGTCTGTTGGCCAGTTGGGCCAGTTTGACCAGGCTGGTCTCGAACTCCTGACCTCATGATCTGCCTGCCTTCGTCTCCCAAAGTGCTAGGATTACAGGCATGAGCCATCACACTTGTCCAAGAAAAAAAAGTCCATTTTTTTTTTTCCAGCCAGTGAGTTGTTACACACTCCTTAGCGGATTCCAACTTCCATGGCCACCATCCTGCTAAAAAAAGAGTCCATATTTATCTATTCAAAGCCTTAATTTCATTCACTCCACACGTGGGCCTTTATTGTGCAGTCTGCCCTGAGCTTTCATCAGGCTGTTCAGGGTGGTTGCCCCGCCCACTTGCCTACTGCTGATAGGGTCTTTTCTCCCTCTTTGCCTGTAGGAGGGGCTGGTTCCCATCGTCATACACGAAGCTGCTGGAAGAAAATGAGACAGAAGCGATGACTGTGCCCACGCCAAGGTAGCCCTGAGTGTGGCTGAGCTCTCAGCGACAGAAACCCCTGCCTGCTGTCTCCATAACTCATCACCATCTAGCTCTAGCTGTGTCACAGGCCCTGCCCTCAGCCTCGGCTCTCGTGGATCAGTCAGAGATGAGACCGCGTCTCACGGTGCTGTCTGCCGTGATTTCTGTCGTCCTCGAGCTTAGCTGACTGTTTGCTGTGAGGAGACACAGCCCAGGGCACCTCCTCTCCCCGCTTCTGCGGCCCCCTGAAACTCCCTCCCTGTCCCCCGCACCTCCTCGTTGCTAAATCCAAGGCATGTGTTTTCCGTCCTTATCTTACATAGCAGCCCTTAACACTGTTGTATGCTTTTTCTGGAATGTTCTCTGACCCTGGCTCTGGTGAACCTGTGCTCTGTCTCCTGCCTCACTAGCTCTTTACACCCTCTTCTGCCCATGAGTTAAGCATCAATGTTCTTGGGGGTCGCCCTGGGTCCATCCTTCCTGCCTGTACTGGGCCATCTCGTCCACTCCCACGGCCTGAACTACCCTGATGACCTTCGCTGAGCACCTCCTTGCTGAAAACCCCCAAATCCGTATTCCAGGCCAGATAATAACAGTAGTTACTGCCCAGAGACTATCCAAAGGGCTTTGCATTGATTCTCTCATTTAATTCTCACAGCAGCCCCATGAGGGTGGGCTCCCACTTTAAAAAATGAGGCCAGGCCAGGTGTGGTGGCTCACGCTTGTAATCCCAGCACTTTGGGAGGCCGGGGCAGGTGGATCACGAGGTCAGGAGTTTGAGACCAGCCTGACCAACATGGTGAAACCTCATCTCTACTAGAAATACAAAAAATAGCTGGGCGTGGTGGCACACGCCTGTTATCCCAGCTACTCAGGAGGCTAAGGCAGGAGAATTGCCTGAACCTGGGAGGTGGAGGTTGCAGTGAGACAAGATCGTGCCACTGCACACCAGCCTGGGCGACAGTGAGACTTCGTCTCAAAAAAAAAAAAAAAAAAATGTGGCCAAGTACGGTGCCACACACCTCAAATCCCAGCACTTTGGGAGGCCAAGGTGGGTGAGTCACAAGCTCAGGAGTTTGAGACCAGTCTGGCCAACATAGTGAAACCACATCTCAACTAAAAATACAAAAAATTAGCCAGGGGTGGTGGCGCACGCCTGTGATCCCAGCTACTTGGGAGGCTGAGGCAGGAGAATCGCATGAACCCAGGAGGTGGAGGTTGCAGTGAGCTGAGATCACACCATTGCACTCCAGCCCAGGCAACAGTGCGAGACTTTGTCCCAAAAATAAAAGGAAACTGGCTGGGCACGGTGGCTGATGCCTGTAATCCCAGCTCTTTGGGAGACTGAGGCAAGATTATTATTTGAGGCCACAAGTTCAAGACCAGCTGTGCAACATAATAAGACCCCCATCTCTACAAAAAAATAAATAATTAGGGCACAGGGGCGTATGCCTAGTGTCCCATCTACTCTGGAGGCCAAGGCAGGAGGATCGAAGTTCACAAAATCCTCATAACCCATCCAGCTAGCCAGCTGGAGGCCTCCAGGTCTGACGTTTAACTTCTTCAAGGTTCGATGCCATCTTGAATGTTTATCCCTAGCAGAATATAACTCTTAGCTCACTGGTCACTCCAGCTTTTGCTAATCTCCAATTTCTTTTCTTAGATTAAAGCAATCAAGAGCCAGGCCTTAATTTAAAAGGTTTCCTCTCCTTTTGTCATGTCTTTTAAAGGATTTCTTTTGAAGATTACATTTATAAGCCGGTAAAAGTATTACAGTGTTTTAGGCTGGGCGCAGTGGCTCACGCCTGTAATCTCAACACTTTGGGTGGCCAAGGTGGGCGGATCACCTGAAGTTAGGAGTTCGAGACCACCCTGGCCAATATGGCAAAATTCCCATCTCTACTAAAAATACAAAAAATTAGCTGGGCACAGTGGTACACGCCTATAATCCCAGCTGCTTGGGAGGCTGAAGCAGGATAATTGCTTGAACCCAGGAGGCAAAGGTTGCAGTGAGCCAAGATCATGCCATTGCACTCCAGCCTGGGTGACAGAATGAGACTCTGTCACAAAAAAACAAAGAAAAAAAACCAAGAGTGTTTTGTATGGACATATGTACTGTGTGCGGAGGTTTATGTGTAAGACTGAGTTCCGTTTGTGATTTGCGATCACTCATCACTATCACCCTCGATCAGGGACATGGAGGGCGTTTGGGGTTTGGGGTTTGCACGGTGAGACCCTGTCTAATGTGTGTGCTCTGTCTTTTTTGGGTTTGAGCCCCGTGCCGGTGAGAAGCATCAGCACCGTGAACTTGTCTGAGAGCAGCAGTGTTGTCATCCCCCCACCCGACTACCTGGAATGCTTGTCCATGGGGGCAGCTGCTGACAAGAGGGCAGACGCGGCCAGAACTACGTCCACCTTCAAGGCACCGGCGTCCAAGCCAGAGACCACGGCTCCTGTGAGTAAAGCTGCACGGGGGGCGTCCTGTGTACCAGACTCACTGCCACTGGGAGGCACAGGGCGGGGCGCTGTTCCTGCCGTGATGACCTTGCTCTGCCCTGCCCCCAGTGGGAGGAAGATCCATGAGGAGGAGGGAGGAGGGGCCTTGTCACCTTTGATCCTCTAGATTCCCTTCCTTGTCATGCAGTCTTTAACCTTCTGACTCCAGCCCTCTATCTTGTCAGTGACAGTTCACACACAGTAGCCCCTAGCTTGCTAGATTTTATTAGGTTTCTTTTCTCTCCTGCCTGGCTGCAGTCTTTTAGCCATTTAATCACCATTTTCTTCCATTTTCATATGTTCTGAAGGGAGGCTTAGGTTAAAAGTGCTAACTTCATCTTTCTTTAGAAAGTGTACTCCCAGGCACTCCGTATGTTATCTTTAACCCTCAACCCTCTGGTCTGGGGTCTTAAGGTTAAAGGTAACCCTAAAAGATAACCTTAAAATGCCTCTAGGGGCCTAGCATGCAGCCTGGGCTCCCAGAACCAATTCATCCATTCCTGCAACCGCGCACGTCTGCTGGGCACCAGGCCCTGGTGCAGGCTCTCCAGATAGAGATGAACAAGGCAAGATCCTGCGTCTTTGGAACTTCTGTTCTAGTGATAGGAAGCAGACAATAAAAAATAAACAAAAACATCGAGATAAAAGCCGCGCAGAGGGCAGAATGTGGTGGCTCACACCTGTAATCCCAGCACTTTGGGAGGCCGAGGCAGGTGAATCACCTTAGGTCAGGAGTTCAAGACCAGCCTGGCCAACATAGTAAAACCCCATCTCTACTAAAAATGCAAAAATTAGCTGGGCGTGGTGGCGGTCACGTGTAATCCTAGCTCCTTGGGAAGCTGAGGCAAGAGAATGGCTTGAACCCGGGAGGCGGAGGTTGCAGTGAGCCGAGATCATGCCATTGCACTCCAGCCTGGGGGACAAGAGTAAGACTTCATCTCAAAAAAAAAAAACAAAAGCCACGCAGAGAATAACACAAGGTGTGAGAAGGTGAGGTGATGGTGGGGTGGGGAGGAATGCAGGTGGTCATCACTCCTGGGTTGGGTTGGCTGAGGTTGGTGCGCCCTGGCATGAGATCCATGGGAGAAGGGAAGGAGGCTGGGTAGTGGTGTCTGCACCCCTCGCTCCAGGAGCTGTCTTGCTTTGGGTGAAGGAGCCAGGGTTCTATACCTTGTGTGTGGGGCCTTTGTTCAGCTGTGAGTGGTGCCCAGGCAGAGTCTGTCAATTACAGGAAATGCATGTACTTCTAAAATGTGCCCCAGACCTTTGTGTGACTCTGCGTGAGCCTTGAGGCGTCTGGGAACATAGACCTGCCTCGTTGTAGGCTACAGTGGCATGCTCTGATTTAGGAATGCTAGCTTTTGAAACTGTATTCAAAATGTCTGAGGCCAGGTGCAATGGCTCACATCTGTAATTCCCACACTTTGGGAGGCCATGGCAGGAGGATCGCTTGAGCCCAGGAGTTTTAGACCAGCCTGGGCAATATAGCAAAACCCCAATATCTACAAAAAATACAAAAGTTAGCCAGGTGTTATGGCACATGCCTGTAGTCCCATCTGTTCGGGAGGCAGTGGTGGGAGGATCGCTTGAACCCAGAAGGTCGAGGCTGCTGTGAACCGTGATCATCCCACTGTACTCCAGCCTGGGTGACAGAGACCCTGTCTCCGAAAAAATAAAATGAAAATTGATGACAATGTAGTTGTTTGAATCTGGATCCAGATCAGCTCCACACGTTGTAATTGGTGGATGGTCTCGTGAGGCCTTCTCTATCTGCCCATCTCCCCTTCTGTCTCTCTTTCTTTGCACTGTTTGTAGAAGAACTGGTCGTTTGTCCTGGAGGGTGTCCCCCATGTGGGCTTTGCTGATGGCGTCCTTGCTGCATTCCCCCGTGTCTCCTGTATTTCTGTGAATTGGTAGTAAGGCCTTAGGCCCTGCTCAGAGTCTGTTGCTGCTTTGCTTGTTTGCCTGTTTGGTTTTGCTGGAGCATTTCACTGGTGAGGAGGCACATGGGGACATGTGTTTGTCTCTTTGTGAAGTTCATAGCTGTTGATGTTCGCCCAGCCTGCTGCTTCATTAAGGTTGGACAATGCCTTTTAAGGTAAAAGAATCTTGCCCCAAAAAATCAGTTAGCTGTGGGCCGGGCACAGTGGCCCACGCTTGTAATCCCAGCACTTTGGATCACCTGAGGTCGGGAGTTCGAGACCAGCCTGACCAACATGGAGAAACCCGGTCTCTACTAAAAATACAAAAAATTAGCTGGGCTTGGTGGCACATGCCTGTAATCCCAGCTACTTGGGAGGTTGAGGCAGGAGAATCACTTGAACCCGGGAGGCAGAGGTTGCAGCGAGCCAAGATCGTTCCACTGCAGAGACTCCTTCTCAAAAAAAAAAAAAAAAAAATCAGTCTGGAATTATAAGTGAGAACACCGACACTCTGGCCAACACAGGATAGTCTCCGGTGTTATGAAACGAAAACGCACTATTGTCAGTGTATTTATCATGTGGGTGAAGCTTGGTGAAGAAAGCATTGTCACCACCATTCTTACTACAGGGAACTGAATTGAAGAAGCCTGGTTTTAGGTATCGGTGTACTCAGTAATGACAGATTCTTCCTTACTTAGCATTGGGGAGTGTAAAGGTGACCTGGCTTCATTTTTAAACCTCTTCATTGGCTGAATCATGACATTCTGTCAGCGTCAGGCGGCTGCTAGCGATCTGAGGCTTCCTACTTCCTCAGGCAAAGCACACACACTGCTGTCTCCAAGGGCCCTGACCCAGAGCGCTGAGCTGGGCTGGGCTGGGCTGGGCTGGGGCTGCCTACAGGGGTCCACCTGGTGCTCTGTAGCCTCCACGGCACAGTTGGCCCAGGTGGACACCACTGCCGCCCTTCCCGCCTGAGATCCTGTTCTCAGCTTGTACCCACAGGCTTCAGCCTGTCCCCTCCACGGGAGAGATTTCCAGTCATCCTGTCCCCGGCTGCCTCCATGGGCTGCACCCGCCAAAGCTCACTCCCCCAGACCACCCTCCTTCCAACCTCCACCACACAGATGCACGCACATGCACACACCGTGGTCTTCGGGTCCCCAATACACACACACACACACACACACACACACATACACACACACACACACACACACACCATCATCTTTAGGTGCCCCCTTTCTGTCTCAAAAGCTAGAAGGCTTTTCAGTCTTTCATTTAGCAGCCTTTCATTCCTGGTTTCATCCAAGAACATTCAAAAGCCCCAAATAACTAATAAGAATGCCCTCCTTCTGTGGATTCTAATAATTTCAGTTGTCATTGATTCTGTGTGTAAGTCATGATTGCCGATTAACTTAATGATCACTGAAATCAACGAGAAGGCCTGTCCAGCACAGGGGTGGAGTTGACGCCCACAGGGAGGTCATGCTTATCACTGACAGCAGCTGATATTCCCTGGACGGCAGACTTCTGTCAACACAGGTCACCTGGCAGGGAGGGTTCGGCTGTGGGGGAGGGGTTTTGCAGAGAGAGATGAGACCATCCCATCAGCACTCATCCAGCCGGCATCTACGGGGGGGCTAGTGCCAGGCCCTCAGGACACAAAGAGGACTGAGACCCACGCAGGGGTGGAGTCCAGGGAGCACACAATGCCTGGGGCTAGGACAAGGGGAAAGGCCAGGCTTCCTGGGACACATCAGGGGAGGCTTCTAGGAGGAAAGCATCGGAGCCAAGCTCTGAGGCATGAGCTTCAGCAGAAACACAAGGCCCAGGCATTGTGGTGCCCTGGGGGGACTCAAGAGCTGGGGTCGGGCAGCAGCCAGAGAGGCAGGACGAGCCCCCACGCTGCTGCCTGGGTTCTGGCTGGGCTGTGAGGGGAATGACGCTACCAGCCCATGGCCCCTCCTGTCTTTTGTACCTGCATGCCCTTCGCAACCTCATGGTGCTTCCTGTGCGGTGCCTGTGCTGGGACCTCCCAGGAGGTAGAAGGATTGCGGGGCCTCGGGAAATGGAGAAAGGGAGGCACAGAAGAATGACAGCCGCTCTCCAGGGCCCACGGCAGATTTGAAACCCCATTCCCGGCCTCCACATCAGTGCACTTTCCCAGTAGGAAACCCTGTGGCCTTCTGCACACTGTTATTTTAACATCCTGTGCAGACTACAAAGCGTTGCAACGGGTGGAGGGGATCACAGCGGTCACCTGAATCCAGCCTCTGTGGACAGCGCTCCTTTTTGTTTTGTTTTGTTTGAGAGGGAGTCTCACTCTGTCATCCAGGCTGGAGTACAGTGGTGCGATATCAGCCCACTGCAACCTCTGCCACCCGGGTTCAAGAGATTCTCCTGCCTTAGCCTCCTGAGTAGCTGGGATTACAGGCATGTACCACCACGCCTGGCTAATTTTTGTAGTTTTTAGTAGAGACAGAGTTTCACCATGTTGGCCAGGCTGGTCTCGAACTCCCGACCTCGTGATCCACCCGCCTTGGTGTCCCAAAGTGCTGGGATTACAGGCGTGAGCCACTGCGCCCGGCCAATAGCGCTCCTTCTGCTAGACAAGCGACCACGTTTCATCCAGACCGATCCCAGTCAGGAGTTCCGGGAGCGCAGCTGTGGAAAGCAGCCTGCAGAAGCATCAGTGCTGCTCCATGGGCCATAGCTGGGAGCAGGGAATGGCTGTGTGTTCTGGGCCTCCTGGCCTCGCAGCCTCCTGAACCAGCAGGGAGCACAGATCAAACATCTGTGTGTCAGGGAGCAGTGCAGACGGAAATGCCCCCTACCCAGTCCGTCAGCCACAGGCACACAGGGCAGCCGGGCGCTTGAAAAACAGATGGTGCAACAAAGGAACTGGACATTTCATTGTATTTATTTTCATTTATGTATTTATTTAGTTTTTTGAGATTGAGTCTTGCTGTGTCGCCAGGCTGGAGTGCAGTGGCATGATCTCGGTTCATGGCAACCTCCGCCTCCCGGGTTCAAGTGATTCTTATGCCTCAGCCTCCCAAGTAGCTGGGATTACAGGTGCCTACCACCATACCCATTTCTGTATTGTTAGTAGAGGTGAGGTTTCGCCATGTTGGCCAGGCTGGTCTCAAACTCCCGTCCTCAGGTGATCCACATGCCTCAGCCTCCCAAAGTGCTGGGATTACAGGCATGAACCACTGTGTCCAGCAAATTTTATTTTAATTAACTTAAGTAGCCATATACAGCTAGTGGCTGCCACATCGGACAGTTCGGAATAGATGTACAAAACAGGACAGTGTTCCATTTAAAAACTCGCTCTAGCTGGGCATGCTGGCTCATGCTTGTGATCCCAGCTACTGGGAAGGCCCAGGTGGTAGAATCACTTGAGCCCAGGAACTTGAGTCCAGCCTGCGCAACAGAGAGAGAATCATCTCAATATAGATATAAAAAGTTTGAGCTGTATTGCGGTGGTCCAGAAGCAGGGACCATGGCTGAGGCTCAAAAAATGGCAGCTTGCCGAGCATGGTGGTTCACACCTGTGATCCCAGCACTTTAGGAGGCCGAGGCTGGAGGATCATTTGAGCCTAGGACTTTAAGATCAGCCTGGGCAACATAATGAGACCTCATCTTTATAGAAAATTAACTAAAAAACTGGCCAGGTATGGTGACTCATGCCTGTAATCCCAGCACTTTGGGAAGCCAAGGCAGGTGGATCACCTGAGGTCAGGGGTTCGAAACCAGCATTACCAACATGGTGAAACCCCATCTTTACTAAAAATACAAAAAATTAGCTGGGCGTGGTGGCAGGCGCCTATAATCCAGCTAGTCAGGAGGTTGAGTCAGGAGAATCACTTGAACCCAGGAGGCAGAGGTTGCAGTGAGCTGAGATTGCACCATTGTACTCCAGCCTGGGCAACAAGAGTGAACTCCATCTCAAAAGAAAAAAAAAGCCAGGCATGGTGGCATACACCTGTAGTCCCAGCCACTCAGGAGCCTGAGGTGAGAGGATCGATTGAGCCCAGGAGGTTGAGACTGCAGTGAGCTGTGATTGTGCCACTGCACTGCAGCCTGGGTGACAGATCGAGACTCTGTCTCAAAAAAGATGGCAGCCTTTGGCCACCTGAAAGCCCCAGGAGACTCTGGCACCCTTGAGAGCTGGGGACACAGTCCTGGAATTGTGTGTGTCAGCTTTCTTCTGTCCACCTGGAATAACTTAGCTTTCCCTAACCACAATGTCTAAACCAGCTGATGATGCTGGGGAAAGCTGTGCTATATCCCAGGCCAGACACCAGGATCCAAGAGAGCTGGTAAAGCATCCTAATGTTTTTTAAAAGCATTTTTAGGCCAGGCGCAGTTGCTGACACCTATAATCCCAGCATGGGCAGGTGAATCACCTGAGGTTGGGAGTTCGAGACCAGCCTGACCAACATGGAGAAACTGTGTCTCTACTGAAGCACTTTGGGAGGACGAGGCAGGCAGATCACAAGGTCAGGAGATGGAGACCATCCTGGCCAACGTGGCAAAACTCCATCTCTACTAAAAATACAAAAATAAGCTGGGCCTGGTGATGGGCGCCTATATTTCCAGCTACTCAGGAGGCTGAGGCAGGAGAATCACTTGAACCCAGGAGGCAGACGTTGCAGTGAGCCGGGATCGTGCCACTGCACTCCAGGCTGGCAACAGCAAGACTCCATCTCAAAAAAATAAATAAATACAAAAAACTAGCCGGGCATGGTGGCAAATGCCTGTAATCCCAGCTACTTGGGAGGCTGGGGCAGGAGAATCACTTGAACTTGGGAAGCAGAGGTTGTGGTGAGCTGAGATCGTGCCATTGCACTCCAGCCTGGGCAACAAGAGTAAAACTCCATCCCCCCAAAAACAATGTTCTATGTAGTTTTACATACAGCTACTGTCAGTTACAGGCAGTTTATTTTATCCCTGGAATGCTTAGGCTTAGGTGCACAGGAAGCCATCCTCCATGGAGTAGCCCACTTACCTGGGAGGTCCCACGGCTGTCTTGTGACGGCATGTCCTAGACCGTCTGAGAGCAGGGGCTTTTCCCCAGGGGGGTGGGGAGACTCGCTAGGACTAGAGTTGGGGGCAATAATGATAAGATCTTGCTATGTTGCCCAGGCTAGTCTCGAAGTCCTGGCCTCAGATAGTCCTCTTGCCTCAGCCTCCCAAGGTGCTGGGATTACAGGTGTGAGCCACTGTGCCCAGCCTACATTTTTTAAATTTACGTATTCTCTCCTGCAGTTCCAAGTGAGGAAGTGTTGGCTCCCTTCCAACATTATAAATAAGCAGACAGCTCTACTTTTTAAAAGCAAACCCGCATTTCACAGCATGTGTTCACCATGGTGTGAGCCCGTGAGAGCAGCCGGAGCCCGTGTGCAGGCCTGCACGCATCTTCGTTTGCGTCACAACGCGGGCACGTTGGCTTCCAAAAAGATCCCGGTGACTCAGAGCAGTGGCTTTTCCCTGTTTGGGCCTCAGCGTCCCCGTTTTGAGAATAAAGGGGTTGATCTAGAGCAGAAGGAAACTGGAAGACAAGCCCGGCCCCCAGACGAGGACGGGAATGTTTTCACACTGAGGACAGGTCAGCGAGGGCTGCTTCTGTTGCCAGTAACTGACCTCCGGGTGGCTTGGAAATGTTCTTTAGAGATGTTCTTTCCAGAGATGTTCTTTCTGCTCAGGAGTGAGGCTGCCCTGCGCTGTCCCCGTTCACTCTGTCCTGCCTTCTGCAGTGAGGGCCACCGGCATTCTCTGCTGTGGCCTGAGGAACAAGCGGTGCTGGGCGCTCCGAGCTGCCTGGGACCCCTCAGAAAGCCGGATCAAATAGTCCCCCACCCTGGGCACATGGCCCTGCGGCAGGCACCCCGGAAACTCTGCACAGGCCGGAAAGGGGAGTGGAACAGCCACCGGGCAAAGGGCTGTCAGCCAGTGTCCACACACGCATTTTGGATTCTTGGGGGGAGATAGAGGGGGGTCACAGGATGTGTCCACCCTGGCCACAGTCAGCTACATGGTGGCCTCGCTCTCCAGTCCCCAGTTGCAGCCCAGCCCACTCTCTAGTGGCCGCTGGTTTCGTGGCCTTAGGGGTCTCCTGTCTTGATAAGGACATGGGTCATGCAGCAGGCAGTGCCCGCGGGGCCCTGGGTGCCAGCGGCAGTGCAGTCTCTGGCCTGGAGGTGTCCCCCACTGCAAGGAAAGGGAGCAGGGAAGAGGGCAGTTCTGGGCACAGTGACCCCCGCAGTGGGCTAAGTGGGAGGTCAGCAGTTGCGTCAGGGACGCAGGGAGGGTGCTGTGAGACCCCTGGAGGCCACCAGGTAAGAGGCGCCGGACGTGCCCAGCCCCAGCCTCGTCGTGGGTCTGTTTTGCCGTGGAGAGGCAGGCAGAAAGGCTCCTGCCAGCCTCGTATCCAGAGGGAGTGCTGGGGTTTCAGCTCCCTGAGAAACAAGCACATGTTAAAGGGGAAGTCTGCCTGAACACGTCCAATACATATTTTAAAGGAAACACTGTATTACGGAATACCACAGACCGAAAAGTGTGCGATGAATTTCCACGATGTGACTCCACATACCCAGCAGGACATTCCCAGCCCCCAGGATCCTCCGCGTGGCCCACACCCGTGACCGTCCCTTCTCTAAGGCCAGATTCCACGAGCCTCGACACGGAGATGGCTGGCTGGGTGACCCCGTAGGGACAGTCGCTTGGCGCTGTGAGGTGACCGTCTGCACAGAAGCCAGTTCTGGCTCTCCCATGGATGGGTGTCTGGTGTTTCCGGTCTGGGCTGTTTCACCAGGGCTGCCTGAGTGCTTCGGGGCCCATGGGTGTGTGCCCTGCTTGTTCCTACAGGGAGCAGGATTGTTGGGCCCCAGGCATGCACAGGGTTGGCCCGACTCTGAGTGGCTTCAAGCTGTTTTCTTAGGCGTTCTTTTCCCCCCTCTGTCTTCCCAGCAGGAGTCGGTGCTTCTTACTGCGTTCCTTGCAAGGATTCACTGGGACTGTTTTAAAGTCCCCTAGCGGTCCAGGAGGGTGTGAACAAGCTCTGGGTGTCCTTGGCCTGGGTGGAGAGTGTTTCTGGTTTCCACTTTGAGAAGCACCTTCCCCTAGCAGAAGCTGCGCTTGGGAGGGACACAGTGTTGGCCCCGAGGAGTCAGATGACTCCAGTGGCAGAGGAGGGGAGGGCCAAGTGGAGTCCGGCTTGGCATGAAGTGCACCTCAGGCCCTGCCACGGCCCTCCCACCTGCCCTCTGGGCCACAGGAGGCCTTTCTGCAACAGGGTCCACGAACGCCAGCACCGTAAGCACACGCAACAGGCCCCCTGGTGCATTAAAATCATAAATTAGCCTGTAAGCATCGCAGAGCCTGAAGGACTTCTTCCGAGTCTGCTGGGGAAGTGCTGCATGCTCCACAGGGAGAAATCACTTTTGCAGCCATTTAAAGCCCTGTAAGATGTGCGAGGCCAGCCAGTGGCTTCTAGTGCAGAAGCAGACTCTGGATAGGCCTGGCCGCCCTGCCAAGGGGCTCTGGAGAGGGTGGGACAGGTCTCAGGCCACGCCCCTGCGGCCCGCAGCCCACCTTCTGTCTCCAGTCTGTACACCCAACCTGAGTGGAGGCCACCCCAGAGGAGGGCAGGCCCAGGCCTCCACGTCCAGGAACGGCCTGCACTCTAGAGCTGGCATCGGGCAAGAGAGGGGCTCCTGAGTCGATGCTGAGAGGTCTGCATGCTCCCCGAGACCCCCAGGGGTGCTGGGCCGCTTCCTGGGGCTGTCAGGTCGGTGAGGCCGGGCCTCGGCCGGCCACATGGTGTTACACTGCCCTCTCCTGGACGGCCGCACAACTCTGCTCCATGTGTGCAGGCTGGAAAGATTGCTAAACCCTGCAGGCTTTTTGGAGCCAGGGAAAGAAGGTGCACATCTGGCCCTCGCCCTATGCTGGGTGGCAGGTGCTGAGAGGAGGCACTGCCCACCCTAGCCCTGCAGGCCCCTTTGCACTTTGGTTCCATCTTCTCTTTTCCTCAGTTTTCAGCTTCCTGCAAGATCCCTGGCTCTAGCAGCCCCCAAAGCCGACGGGGTTTTATTTTTACTTCCTGTTCTTCATGTCATCCTTCAGGAGTTAGCTCCCAAAAAGCACACTCCAGTCTCTTCAGCCCTGGCGCGGGCTGAGGATCTGCGGGATCTCCGTTTCCCCCAAGTCTGAGGTGTTTTGTTTGGCACAAACGTTTTCTTCTGTGATGTAGCTCTGTTGCTCAAGCTTCATTATGTGAAACTTTCCAAGTTTAGCAGACGGCTCGTTCACATGTGAGCTCCCGACATCACGGGTGACCCATGCAGGCAGCGCCATGTTCTCACACCTGGGAGGACCCTTACTGCCCTACTGAGCATTTTCTGTTCTTGCCTTATTCTTTCAAGTGAATGTAGACAGTCTCCCATATCGGGTTGGGGCGCTTTTAAACATCCCTCATGTTTTAGATGCCTTTACCTTCAGGTCTTATTAAAAATCTCCAATACAGGCCGGTCGTAGTGGTTCACACCTGTAGTCCCAGCACATTAGGAAGTCAAGGTGGAAGGATCACTTGAGCTCAGGAGTTTGAGACCAGCCTAGGCAACATAGCAAATCCCCACCTCTACCTAAAATAATTTTAAAAAGACTAATTCCAAGTCCTCCATAAACTTCTTTATCTTTCTCACAGAACGATGCCAACGGGACTGAGAAGCCACCTTTTCTCAGGTAGGTGTGGCTTTGCTCTTCCCTGTAGTGTCCACCAGAAGGGCCTTTGGTGCCCATGCCAGGATGCTCAGCCTGAGAAAGGCCTTGCCCTGTGGGGCCATGGAGGACCGTGGCCCCCTGCTCCCTTCACCGCCTGCTTTAGACCACCCTGGGAACAGGGCCTGCCCACCCCAGAGTGGCCCCCACATCACCCGCAATGCAGGGCTAAAGAGGTGTGGGCGCCCACGTCCAGAACCTTTAAAACCTGGGCTCGTTCTGCAGCGGACGGTGTAGGGTAGGAATCAGCACTGAACAAAACTTTCACGCTCAGAAAACGCTGCTGGGACCTGTACAAGCTGGGCAGGTGGTCAGCAGCACAGTCTCACAGGGCAAGAATGGGTTATTAGCGCTGTTAAAATCCAATTTCGGCCAGGCGCGGTGGCTCACGCCTGTAATCCCAGCACTTTGGGAGGCTGAGGCGGGCAGATCACAAGGTCAGGAGTTTGAAACCAGCCTGGCCAACATGGCGAAATCACATCTCTACTAAAAATACAAAAATTAGCCAGGTATAGTGGTGTGCACCTGTAGTCCCAGCTACTGGGGGAGCTGAGGCAGGAGAATTGCTTGAACCCAGGAAGCGGAGGTTGCAGTGAGCCAAGATCGCACCACTGCACTCCAGCCTGGGTGACAGAGTGAGATTCCATCTCAACAAAAAATCCAATTTCCCTCATGGAGTGGAAGTTCTGAAAGATTCTTCTTATCCCCTGCAGCGGAGAAAACCCCTTTGCCACTGTGAAGCTCCGCCCGACTGTGACGAATGATCGCTCAGCACCCATCATTCGATGAGAAGACAGCCAAAGACTCTCCTGGGGCTCTCCTGTTCTCCCTTTTGGAATGATGGGCGCGTCCTGTCTGCCGTGTGCTGTCGGGAAGCTTCAACGGAGGGGCCTGACTCCAATGTCGCCTGCCTGAGCAAATCATGCTTCTGTTTCACATAGTTGGGTTGACACGTTTCTGCCTTTAAGATAAATGAGTAATAGTCTAATGACCAACTCAGTCATTTAAAATATTTTCTTCTTATTCTGTTCAAGAAGCAGTGAACATGGTTTCAATCTTTACTGTATTTTTTTTAATGAATTTTTTTCCTTAATAAAGCCAGAATAAGGGATAGTCTATGCTTTCATGACTGGCTTTCTCCACGTGACGCAAATGAGACTAGTTTTATAAAGTATGTGCTCTTAGTAGCATTATGTCTAGCTAAAGAAAATATCACATAGGTTTGCATCTTAGCATGCAAATCATAATTTTAAGCAATATAAATTATGAAAATACTATATACATGTAATTTTTTAACTAAAAATGTTTAAACTTTAATGAAATGTGGAGCTTCCGGAGATGGAGAAACCCCGCTCCCTCCAACACCCCAACAGAGCTGTAGAGTGCTAAGACATTTTGCCTGCCCTTATCACAGCCATCTGTCGCACTTGACGAAATCCCCTCCCAGAGCTCCTTTTCTCGGTAGTTAAGAGTCGCCGGCTGGATTTGCCACACAGCCCATGGACCTGGGCGTTGGAGTCACAGCTCCTGTGTTCTCACTCAGCTAGTTGGCAAAAGCTGCATCCGTTACCAATACACTCAAACTTCTCGGGGTCCTGGTTTCTCCATGTTTCAGTCAGGTCGGACTCTCAAAGGATGTGCATAAAGCCCACGTGACCTCTGGTGCCTGAAGAGGGCGGGTTTTCAGCCCAGCAGCCATGACGACTTGGAACCCGGCCCTGCAGCATGGACGTGAGGACTCAGTGGTGGCTGCCCTGAACTGGAATTCACCTCTGGCTGCCAAGGATCTGGACCTATTTTGGAGTGGAGCATCATGGTTAAATAATTCCCAGCCCAGCCCAGGTAATGGGAATCTCAGCACTTTGTGAGGCTAAGGCGGGAGAATCACCTGAAGTCAGGAGTCTCTCCTAAAAATAGAAAAATTAGCTGGGCGTGCTGGCAGACACCTTTGATCCCAGCTACTCGGGAGGCTGAGGCAGGAGAATCGCTTGAACCCAGGAGGCGGAAGTTACGGTGAGCTGAGATCGCGCTGCTGCACTTCAGCCTGGGTGACAGATTACCAGCCTGGCTGCTCACGGTGTGTGTTGGGGGCGCTGGGGCTTATCACATCTCCTCTGGCCTTGCCATAGTGTACTGTTTTCCTGAGGTGGAAACTGGGAAAGGTCACATGCGGGTAAGCCAGTGGACATGGGCAACGCTTCAGGCTCCTTCCAGCCAGGTAGAGCTGTGTCACCATCTGCCTCTCTTGGGAGGACAAACCAGGCACCCCCCATGGAGGCTACAAGCGCCATGAACTGTGTTACCTGCCAGGTCTGTTCTACAGAAGGAGCTGTGGCCACACGAGCATTCAGTCCACAAGAAAGACCTCCGTGGCCGTGTTCCCCACTTCAGACGTCAGAGCAGGGCTCAGGGAGCCCCATTTGCAGCTGTGGGGAACTGCCAGGGTGTGGGTGAACTGCCTTTGGTGCCCTTCCCTGGGGATGTTTCTGGTTTTGTTACAGGGTAGGAGAATGGGGCCTGGACGGTCTCAGATGCAGCCCCAGGTTCCCCCTCACAGACCAGAACCAGGGGGATGGCCTTGTCCTTGGCATCGAGGTGCCTGCTCTGTAAATGTCTGTCAGGGGGTTATATTTAATTTTAATAATAAAGAACTTGAAAACGAGCATACTTTCTTGAGCTGTAAGTAAGTAAGTGCCTACGGAGGGATACAAGGCGGTCATGACTGGCCCGGGGACCGCTTGGGCAGCGATGCAGGCGTCACTCCAGTCTGTCTTTCCTGGGTGTTTGTTTGTTTGTTTGAAATCACGGAGTAAGCAACACCAGGTCAACAATGGTATGAATCTCATTTATTGAAAACATTATTTCTCACCTTTCTCAAATTGAAGACTGCAAAAAATAAAAGCAGTGCTTTATTGAGTTGTCATGAGCCTCGGGCGGGAGCAGTAGCTCTGCCTCTCCACGCTCAGGAAACTGCAGCTGGCGTGCGCCACACCGGTCCCACCTTGCTTTACAAAACAGTCCTGAAGCTGAATCAAATAAAACTATTGTACACGACATTTACATTAGAAAAAGAGAGCTGGGTGTAGGAAAGCCAGGCATGGTGTTCCCTTTAAGCGAAGGTGGCTCCGCAGTTGGGGCATCTTCGCTTCCTCAAGGCGAAACAGCAGATGAACCCAAAGGGAAACAGAATGATGGCCAGGAAGATGCCCAGGAAGGTGAAGCAGTCCTCCAGCACCCCGACCCTGCAGCAGAGAGGGCAGTGTGGTCAGGACCCAGGTGGGCGCCGGAATCCTCACCCTCCCAGCCTTACACTCAAGGACTGACCAGTGGCCATGATGGAAATGGGGACCACTGGTGAGTGACAGTGACCATCTACCTGAAAATACAGCCCCTGCCCACTCCCCCCACCCAGCCCACTGGCCTGGAGAGCCCCAACAGTCTACATGTGCCCATTCATGGAATGGCCATAGCTGCTATTTAATCACTACATGTAACATTCAGAAAAAAGGAGGAAGAAGAAAACAGTTGAAAGCTCTCATCAGTTAACCTTGAGAGGCAAGGCCAGGCACATGGTGGTTCACGCCTGTAATCCCAGCACTTTGGGAGGCTGAGGTAGACACATCACTTGAGGTCAGGAGTCCGAGACCAGCCTGATCAACACAGTAAAACCCCATCTCTACTAAAAATTAGCCAGGTATGGTGGCACAAGCCCATAGTCCCAGCTACTTGGGAGGCTGAGGCATGAGAATCGCTTGAATCCGGGAGGCGGAGGTTGCAGTGAGCCGAGACACAGCCACCGCACTCCAGACTGGGCGACAGAGCAAGACTCTGTCTCAAACAAAAAACAAAAAAGTAAAACCTTGAGAGGCAAGATCATTTCACTGCCACAAGCCACCACACATCTGCTTTTAGAAAAGGAGCAACCAGCAGCTTGGGGATCCGGTCAGGTTCAGGGTTTTATTCAGTTTCTGTTCCTTTGGTAGTGGGGGTGGGTCAACAGGAGATCACAGTCAGCCATGTTCACACAATGTCTGAAGGCCACTTATTTTGAGAAATGTGATCTCAAAGCCAACTCTTCAACAAAGTTTAATGTCTATAACAGACTAAACTAAGACACCTGCAGGCCATCCCCCAAATCCTGCGCCTGTGAGCACAGGTTCAATGACCTGAAATCATCAAACCCAAGTGTCAGTTTCAGAGGCCCCAAAGGTAGGAAGCCAGGAGCTGTGTGCTCAGCTCAGCTCCTCAGGCTATTTCTGGAAAATTCTGGACACAGCTGAAATTAAAATAAAGACCACACTAGCCAGCTCAGGCCTTCTGGGCCTCTTGGGCCCCCGAATTCCCCCACCCAGCCAGTACTGGGGTAAGTGGAAAGAAGAACACAGCGGGGTGGGGGTATCTGACAGGTGATGGGAGCTGGGGCTTTGGGGAAGGGGAGTCTACAGCAAGGTCGGCACGGTCCCCTGCTACAACAAGGAGGTGTCAGTGACTAGCAGTGCCTTGCTAAGGGGAGAAAACTTGGCCACCCAGGGGACCCTACTCCCATTCCAGCACCCTGAATGTTTCCGAGCTACTTCCTGGGGGTCCAGACTCAGGAGGGCCGCTGCCCCGGCCCCTGCTCGATAAGGCAGGCTGGGGACCCGAAACCCCACCCACAGAACCTGTTCCCTGCCTCTCCAGGGAATATGGGAAAATAAACCAGGATATTCTGAAGTCGGGCTTTCCACTGCTTAAAGAAAAAGTCAAACTTCCTGCCCACTGCCTCCCTCCAACCTACTCAGACAGCTCCGTTCAGCAGTCTCCAAGGGGGTCAGGCCAGGGGTTCATTCCCGCAATGGCAGCACCTTGGGAGGCTGAGGCGGATCGCTTAAAGCCAGCAGTTCAAGACCAGCCTGGGCAACAAAGTGAGACCCTCCCCCTATCTCTACAAAAATTTAAAATTAGCCAGACACAATGGTACACATTTGGAAAAGGGGGATTCTTTGTTCAGCCGATTTTGGGAAACTTTTCTCCTCGTCTCCTAGACAGTCCCTATGCCCATTCGTTCTCAAAAGGCTCCGAGAAGTCCTGCAGCGCTCCTGTACCCAGTGTTTCCCAAACTGACAGGATGCCGCCTGTCTGTGTGGAGGGGCTGGGCTGGGCTGCAGAGCACACCAGGAAGCCCTGCTCCAAGGCAAAGCCCATCAGAAGACGCGAGTCTGTCAGCAAAGTTTCCACTTCTTGTGTGGACTTTTACAGAAGTGTCCCCTATCTAAGCACCACAAGGTCGACAGGCCACCACACTTGTTCAGCATTGTCTAAGGCTGCCCCCACCAGTCCAGACTGGGCAGGACACCTCCAGCCCTGCCAAGCGCAGCACGCCCTGCCTGGCCCCAGGACCCTCTACCCCAGGTGTCGGGTGGCAGAAGCCGCAGCTGCCGCAGCTCCCAACACCGTATTGCTGCAGTGGGGGAGCCTCAGGAAGGCGGAGCACAGCTGTGTCCCCACACATGCAGATGGCCACGACAGGCTCTGGGGAGCTGGGGGGAGCCAGTGGCCGCTGGCCTCTCAAGGGAGCATCTGGGCTTCCTTTTCCTGTTTCTTCCTGGCATCTACAGTTCAGACCCCAAGAAACACACTAGCTTTATGTTCTGGTTAGAAAATGTCCCATGAAAAAGCAGACAGGAGGGTGAAAGGGCTGAGAAATCCTTCCACGGGAGAAGCCCATTCCCCTGGAGTGGTCCCCAGTGAGTGTCACCCGCACCCCCTCAGCCGGCCCAATCAGTGACCATCTGAGCACCTCGCCTCAGGACCAAAGCTGCTGAACGGCAGGGCTGTGGGCAAAGTTGTAGGCAGAGCTGGCTGCCTGCTCAAAGGCCCAGAGGTGCCTGGGAGGAGGCTGGGCAAAGGGGTGTGGGTGGGGAGCCCGGGCTGGAGCCCACCCATGGGGCGCAGCAGAGGCATCCGGGTGTGATGGTAGGATGGGCAGGGGTGGGGCAGGGGTGGTGCTGCCTGGTGACCCCACCACACCAGCCTCCCACCTGTGGCTGCTGCTCTCCACTGGGGCAGGAGTCCAAGGGCAGCAGCGCTCTCCTGCCTCCTCCCTAGTTCTCCATCCAGACCCCAAAACCCACCTACACTGTCAGAGCTGAACAAGTGCAGGAAGGCTGCTCGCTCTCGCTGGATTCCCACTACCACGGGCCAGGGTACCGGCCCACCTAAGCACTAGGATTTCCAGCAGCGCCAGCCCTGCCCACCCAGGCCCTGGCACCTCGCTTCCCAGCCCCAAGGCTGCAAGCAGCAATGGCCAAATCTAACATGCTGAACCCACAGCCTCCCAAGCACAGGGGAACACCCTCCTTCTAACCCATGGAGTTTCTGTCCAGGCCCATCACACCCTCAGCCAGAGCACAGGGCTGGGCCACTTGTGCCACCCTGGGCTGAGCCCCTTGGTCCGGGAACCCACTCTGGCACGTCCTAGGGCAGCCTCCCCATCCCAGGTCCACTCAACCCCCGCCCTCCCACCCACCTCCATGCTGCTTAAAGAGGGCAAGAGGGCCAAGGCCACTGGGTCTCTGGGGAGAGCGAGGCTGCCCCTTCGGTGCTGCCTGGCAGCTGGACAGATCCAGTCACCCCAGGAGGCTCCGGCCTCCACCAGCAACAGGAGGCTGTGATCCAGACCCCAGAGCCCCTGCCTGGGAGAACAAGCACTTGGGCCTGAGGGTTCTGAAAGGGCTTTGAAGGCCCGAGGGCTGACCAGGAGAGCTCTGCCTTCACCTCTGGCTCTGGGGTCAGCCCGAGGGTGGGCAGCACACCCTACGCCAGTATTCCACAGCCCTACACACAACTTCAAATGCCAAGAGGCGCTGAAGGCAGAACTAGCTGTCACTTGACAGCAAACTCACCTGGCAGCAACATGTGACCTGCACTGGTGTATGGCTATTTATAGCGTCATTTATCCTACTTTATCTGAATATTCATGTCTTGCTGCAGAAATATTAATGTTTTAACTGCAGTACTGCCCTAGACCTCAAAAGGAATGTTGGCATCATTTAGTTTTCTAAAACCCCAAATCTTCTGAACTGAGAAACGCAATCCAGCTTCTAGACCAAGACTCCCCAAGCTGCAGGGCAGGCCCATCCCCAGCGCCGGAGGGGAGAGGAGGAACCCCTGTCCCAGAACAGCTGCTATCCCCGCCAGCCTCGAGTTCTCTTCCCTTCTAAACCCAGAAGAGCCCACCTGGGTTGGCTGGGTGGGTTTCAACCCTCTCAACCACTCCCATCCTGACCTGCTCCCTCTAGCTGCCCCTCCCCGACTCTTGCATAATAGGCAGGCCGGGGCCAAGGCCACCGGCGAAATTAGGGAACTGACTAATTCCGAGAGCACTCCCTTAAGGCGACTCCAGCCTTGCAGGGAAAGTGGCCAATTGTGCCGGCTGCCATCGCAGTGGAGCCCAAGGGGCTCCCGCCTCACCAGGGACAGACAGGGCTGGGAGCAGGGCTCCGAGCTGCCCGGGGAAAGAGCCATCCTTGCCCCTCCCTGTTTCCCCACAGGCACTTTACTGGAGGCTAAAGCCAGGGTGTGTCCAGGGCCTCCCAGCCGGGAAGGGCGTGGCTGGGATCTGAACCCAGATGGGCTCCGAGTCATGGACACCCATCCTGCAGGCCCCAAAGACAGTCAGTGCCACAGGGGGCTGGCCCCAGGGCACCGAGCTGCCCTCTGAGCCCACAGTGGCCTCATGGAACCATCTAGGCCCAGGAGCAACCCCAGACCACCACCCTGCTGGAAGACCAGGCCTCGCCAGGAAAAGGGGACACAGGGCCTCCTCAGAGGCCTGTGCGCTTGAAGCCACACTCAGGGCAGGGTGAGGTGGCCTCAAAGCAGCTCTTGAGGGGGAGCTGCCTCGCTTTGGGAGAGTTCACCAAGACCTCCCAGGGCCATTCCCAACAAACCCAATGGCCAGGGCCAGCCCCAGCCTCCCCTGCAGAAGAAAGGCCTGGGGTAGGTGCCTGGAGACTCTGCCTGCCACCACACCCACCCCAGCGGTGCCACCTGGCCTGCAGCTGGGGTCTGAGCCCAAGGTCAGGGACTCCAGAGGCCTTGGAGGCCACATCTGGGCCCCAAGGTCCAAAGCCCTGCCCAGCAAGCAGCCTGGGGCCAAGCAATGCCCCCACACCTCAGGCCAGGACGGTCAGGTCAGGGACAGCCCACAGGCTATGCATATGGGCAGGCCATTCCGGCCAACTCAGCCACTTCCTCAACCAACTGGCTTCAGGTCAGAGGTGGCAGCAGGGAGCAGCCCCTCCACAACCATCATCAAGAAGCCCAAGGCTGTCACAGGCTCCTTCCCCTTAAGCCCTTCCCAGACTCCACAGTCTCCCCCACTGCCCGCGCCCTCCACAGCCCGCCTCTGCCCCTCAAGGGCCCCGGCAGCCTCAACGCTGGCCACTGAGCCACACCTCGGAACTCTGGGCACCATCTGCCCTCCACAGCTGTTCCTTTCCCTTCTCCTTGGTTTCTGAGACCCTCCACTTTACAGAATTTCCTATCTCTCTGGTCAACCCAGAAACTAAATACCCGACGACAACTAAGCCAGTACTCATGGGAGCCAGCGCTGCCTTGGCCTTCCCCACTCCTGCCTCCCCAGCCTGCAGGGCCCAGCCTCCCCTCCAGCCCACAGGAGCCCCCCCAGCGTAGCCACCTCATCCTGCACCTAGGGACAGCCACACCCCCAGGCTAGCAAAGACTGGCCTCCCTGGGCAAGGGAGAACCCGGCTTCAGAGCAGCCCAGACCTCGGGCAGAGCAGGGAAGGGCAGGGTAGGGCAGGGCAGGGCAGGGCAGAGGTGAAGCAGGAGGGTGGGAGGAGCAGGGATGTATCCGCTGCCAGGCTGCGGAAATGCTTCCTCGTAAACGGCTAAAAGGGGCAGAGTCAGGGAGCTTCAGCAGAGGCCTGGCCAGGGCAGCAGAGCCACAAGGGACATGGGCTTCTCTGGCCAAGCCTCACTCAGAGGAACTAACAAACGTGTGACTTGGGCAAATTCCTGCCATGCCACCAGGCAGGGAGGGGGACAGAGAACAGCAGGTTGGACCTGGGACAGGAGGAAGTGAGGTCATGTGAGCGGTGTCCTTTCTCCTGGCCCTGAGACGTGCATGTGTTCAGGGAACCATCTCCACTCTCCTCGAAGAGAGGAGAGGCCGAGAAACCACACACCCCCTCTCCATGCCAGCAGCAGAGAACCCAGCCACCTGCTCACCCCCTGCTTGCCCCCTGGCTGCTGTAGGGCACACAGGTGCCCATCCCATGCCCTATGCTGCTGCAAAGGCACAGAAACACCTCGGGGAGCCAGGGCCACTCTCCAGCATCGAGGGCACCACGGGCAGAGGGCAGGGATGCGTGTGCTGGGAGGGCCTGGCTACCAACCCAAGGGGGTCCCCAGAGGATCAAAGAGTGCTCTGATCCCAACTTAAAGGACTAAGGACCCCCCAACCTTGTCCAGAGAAGACCCGGCCTCTTCCCTGCCTGCTGCAGCTTCCCAGGGGCAGAGAACACAGTGATCAAGAAACCGAGGGCCCCACTCCTGCAGCCTCTAGGGGCCGAGCCCAAGATCCTCCTCAGCAGAGCAGAGCACAACCTGAGCCAGCTCCAGGTTCTGCATAACTGGGGAGCACCGCTGGGTCAGCGGAAGCCACAGGCCTCAAGAACACAACTCCCACCTAGGGAAAGGGAAGTGGCAGAGCCAGAGCCCCCATCCCGACAGCAACTGCACAGCCACCTGGGCGCCCCCCAGCCCTGGGATATCTGGGCCATCCCTCACTGCCACTGATCTCCCACCTCTCCACGTTCACGGGCTTGGGCAGAAAAGAGCTTCAGAGACACCACCATGTCCCAGGCGGGGAAACAGGCCCCGCAGTTCCTGGCAGGACCAGCACTGTAACCCAGCTACTCCAGCACGCTGGACACTGCGATGGCAGGGCACGGACCCTCTGCCCCTCCATGTTCTGAGTCCCTTCTCACCCACACAGCTCTGCTGGCCCCTCAACATGGTGCGGCTCCCAGAGAGAACTGTCCCAGAGGCAGCCAGTGCCCCACCCTGCCCTCCCTCCACCTCCACTCCAAAGGCCAATGTTTCTGCTGGGTGGTGACCAACTGTGTCAAACTGATGTCCCAGTTAGGGTTTGTCACGGGGTCCCCGTGCAGGCAAGCAGCCACAACCTGCCCCGGGGTCCCAGCCTCTTGTCCCCACCTCTGGGATGCCCTCCCGCTTCCCAGGAAGTCGCCGGCTACGGCTGTGAAATCACTCACTTCCCCATGATTCCGCTCTAGGCCTTACACATACCCTTTTGAAATCAAGTCTAAGTCCAAACCAGGGTTTCTTAATTCCATCTCATAGGCTTCAACTTCCTCCTCTCAGACACAGGCTAAAAACCCTCTCCCTGCCAATTCTGCCCTGACTTTTGAAGCAATGTGAACGCCACCAGCTGCCAAGGGGTATATTTAATTAATCTTTCTTTAAATTTGAATCCTCAAAACCTCCACAAAACAAGCCTCTAGCTGCACCTCGGGGCCCTATGAAAACCAGAAAGTGTGTGCAGTTCCAACGTGATGATATGAAAAAAGATCACTCCTGCCTCAAACAACCACGGGGCTTCCATCCGGGTCCAGCTCATGGAAGAGGGTTTCAAGCCAGCTTTAGATAAAGCAGCTCTTACAGTCGTCGCTTCTCCCACTGAGGTCTCTCCTGCTGGTGCACTTAATCCAAATGCCCCTTCCGGGAAAACGAAACCTTCCACTACCTTCGACAATTAACTGCAGAGTAAACTTTCGGAAATTGGATGAATATGCAGACACCTGATTCCTTGCAAGTCCCAGAACAAAGACGGAAAGACCACGAGTCCCGTTACCATTCCTACATCCCAATCGCTTGGGGTGCAATGCCCCACAATGCATTCACCTCCCTAGGAAAAAGAACCCACCCCTTTTTTTACCCCCACAAAATGTGTTCGGAGCCAAGGGTGAGTTGACCCACGCTCTCTCACACCGCACACCGGGAACCCTGTCCGTCCCTCCCATAAAGGACTCTGGTTAAGATCCAAGTCAAGCTGGACCCACTCCCACAAGCAGAGCTGACTTTGTGAGGTCCTGGGGGGTAGGGCAGGGGTCCTCAGCGCTTCCAGGGCCAGTCCCCAGGCTGCACACCCACTCACCTGCAGACGGGACAGCCTCCCACGACCACAATGGAGTTGGCAGGGTACCGGGTGACGGTCCGGCTGTGGATGTTGTAAACCCTGGGGTGGTGGGTGGGTATCCCTGTGGGCGGGAAGGCAGGTCATTAGGGGGCAGAGAGGAGAGATCCGACCGCGACAAGGACTACTCTTCCTATACCCCCACCTTCACCCCCCTAAAAAAGCCCCCGGTCCTTTCCACCCTCGGGACGGCCACCGCGGGCCTGATTCGGAGCTAATCTGCCAACAGCGAGCGCCTCGTGACTCAAAGTTCATCTGGGGCAGGAATCCGGCCTCGCCGGGTACCATGGGCCGGAGGACGAGACCCTCGGCAGCGCAAGGTCCCGAAGACCGCCCGGGGACCCCCAGCTCCAGGAAGGACCCCCAGGCGGGCCCCACTAGCCTCTGGACCCGCGTCCCCCGCCCAGGCCTGCACCCCCCGGAAGCGGCCGGCGGGGAAAGTTGGTTCCGGGCCCACCTGTGACGAGGTAGGGGTAGGGCGGCGGCGGGGGCGCGGCGGGGATGGCGCCGTAGCCGTGCGGGCCGCACGCGTAGTCACCCTGACCGGCCTCCAGGTTGTAGGCGGGTGGCCGCTCCTGCAGCAGGGGCTTGTGGTCCATGGCGGCCCGGCCGCGCCCGCCGCTCCGGCCCGGCTCGGCTCGGTCGGCCCCGGCGGGGGACGCGGCGGCAGCAGACGCGGCGGACCGGGCGGCTCGGGCCCCTCTGAGGCAGACGCGGGGCGGGGCGGGGCGGGGCGGGCGCGCGCCGCGGGCTTCCCCCGCCCTCCCGGACCCAGTCACAAGACCGGGGTCACGTGGGTGACGGGAGGCGGGGTGCAGGGGCGGGGCCAGCAGGGCGTCCTAAAGCGGCCGCGCCCAGCCGAGGCCGTCTGTTGGGCTGCGCTTCTGCGCTCCGCCCCGCCGAGCGCTCGCCGTGGCTCTCAGACCTCCAGGGTCGGGGACACCCCACCCCCACCACGACCCAGAGAAGCCCCATAGGGCAGTGACCTTTAGGGCCTAGGGATGTACCCCCACCTACCCCTACGCTCAGATCTCCGAGGCCGACCAAGGTCCCCCAACCCTTGGAAGGGGGCGGGGCCTGGGAGGGGGCGGGGCGGGGTGGGTCCCTGGCCGCCCAAACCCCAGCCCTCTGCTCGCCGGCGCTCCCAGCGGTGCAAAGGGCACACCCGGGCGTGCACCCCAGCTGCGGCCTGCGAGGTGCTCAGCTGCGGCGCATTTCCTCGGTTTGCCCTTTTTTTAAAGCAATTAGGCGATTTACAGGGGTCGTGGCCAGTGCTTACAAATAACTTCCCCGTTTGGGGACAAAATCCTAAATATTGCGAACCTGCCGCGTGTCCTCAGTTTCCCTAATCTTCAGGCAGCCCAGCCAGGTGCTTTGCTTACCCCTGGAGGCCAACACGGGACTGGGCTCAGAAGGGGGCGGGGTTTGGCCGTGGCAGGTGCGGGTTGGAGCCCGCATCTAAACCTGGGTGTTGTCTGGCCACTGGGACCGCGTCAGGCGCCCTCATTGAAACATTTCCTCATACCTGACTTCACGGGTTTGCCAGGACAACTTTAAAATGAACGATTGGAACGTTTGGGATTCCTTCCGTCCGTAGCGCCGCTGCACCTTTTCAGGGGCACCTGTAGCGGTTACTGTTTTCTGTCTCCAGTTTTCTCAACTGCATTTTGCTCTCACCTGCACTGTAGCTGTGGGACTACTACAGCTCTTCTCGAACCGCGCCTTTTTAATCTTTTAAAAAATTTTTGTAAGGGGGTTGCGGAGGGGGCTCTTTTGCTCTGTCACCCAGGGACAGTGCAGTAACACAATCACTGCTCAATGCAGCCTTGACCTCCTGGGCTCAAACCATCCTCCCATCTCAGCCTCCTTAGTAGCCGGGACCACAGGCGCACGTCACCATGCCCAGCTAATTTTTAAAAATTTTTGTATAGGATCTTGCTATCTGGCCCAAGCCAGTCTCGAACTCCTGGCTTCAAGCAATCCTTTTGCCTCAGCTTCCCAAAGTGCTGGGATTACAGGTGTGAGCCACTGCACCCAGACTCATTTTTTTTTAATAAGGGATCATTAAATTTAATAAGGGATCATTTTATTTAATAAGGGATCATTATATATATGTACATATATATGTGTATATATATATTTTGGAAACAGAGTCTCACTCTGTTGCCCAGGCTGGAGTGCAGTGACACAGTGCTAGCTCAGTGCAGCCTCAACCTCCTGGGCTCAAGAGATCCTCCTACCCCAGCCTCCTGAGTAGCTGGGACTACAGGTACACACCACAGCACCCGGCTAATTTTCTTATTTTTTGTAGAAATAGGGTGTTGTTATGTTTCCCAGGCTGGTCTCAAACTCCTGGGCTCAAGTGATCCTCCCACCTCAGCCTCCCAAGTTGCTGGGATTATAGCCTGAGCCATCATGCCCACCTGATCATCATATTTCTTTATCGCAAGAGTCCAGCTCTTCGAAGCCCATTCCCATTGATCTTTTACCTCCTGTGCTAGTCATCGTCCCCACAATCCTCAAAAGAGGAACTGAGGGGTGATCCAGATATATTAGGGGACTGACGGTGGCCCCTGGCACTAACAGACAACCAGATTAAGATTGGAGACTGGGCCCGGCGCAGTGGCTCACACCTGTAATCCCAGCACTTTAGGAGGCTAAGGTGCATGGACCACTTGAGGGGTCAGGAGTTCAAGACCAGCCTGGCCAACATGGGGAAACCCTGTCTCTACTAAAAATACAAAAATCAGGCCAGGCACGGTGGGTCACATCTGTATTCCTAGCACTTTGGGAGGCTGAGGCAGGCGGAGCACCAGAGGTCAGGAGTTCAAGACAGCTTGGCCAACGTGGAGAAATCCCATCCCTATTAAAAATACAAGCCGGGCAAGGTGGTGGGTACCTGTAATCCCAGCTACTCTGGAGGCTGAGGCAGGAGAATCACTTGAACCCAGGAGGCAGAGGTTGCAGTGAGCCAAGATCGTGCCATTGCACTCCAGCCTGGGCAACAGAGCGAGACTCCAACTCAAAAAAAAAAAAAAAAAAAAAGTGGAGACTGACCAGGAGTGGCCAAGGGCTTTGGAGCCAGTAGAGGTCCTGGTAGGCAGTGAGGAGGCCATCGCTCCTGGGGGCAGCTGTCCAGGCACCATAAGGTGACAGCCCCTGCCCAGGGAATACTGGGGTGCAACCTCGTGCCTCATCAACCATGAAGACATGTGGCTCAGGTCAACCCTCCTGACCCCTGGTCAACTGGGGCCACCTGCATTCTCCTCCCAGCCTTGCAAACTGCTAAAGAGTAGCAGCTGCAGGCCCAGTGATCTCCTTTCCTATCACATCAACAAAAGCTGGCACATTTCCCTTCAATTTCATGTCTAATTGTCCCTTCACCGCTTGCCTGCATTTCCTGTTAAACCCCACAAAATCCACAGCTGCTGGTTCCCTGCTCTTCTAATAGTTGTTTTTGCCCTAGCAATGCCCCTGGGTTTGGAACTCCAAGTCTGTGAACTCTGGGGTGTGGCTTTGGGATTTCCCGACATGGCTTTGACCAGTGCTGCTCTCAGACACAAAGCAGTTCCTGCCCCTTCAAACGTGCAGCATGCAGGAAGATGGAACTGCTGTTCCAGGCTCTGTGTGCAAGCCCTGGGGGGACAAAGAGGATGACGGGGACACAAGTAGCAGTCAGATAGGGAGCCATACAATAACTGTGGTAGAGGGAGCTTTGTATGGTGAGAGGGTTAGAGGTGCCACACACAGGGTGTTGATGAGGCTACGTACCTGGAGAGTACCAGGACCACAGCCTGGCTTGGAAGGCCAGTGGAGAGTCAGCCCCAGGGACCAGGGGCAGAGCATTCCATGCAGGGTGAACTGCAATCCCCAAGAACACACAGCGACCCATTATATGCCAGGGCTTGTCATTTGGTGTGGCCGGAGCCCTGGAGAGTCTCTAGAAGGCAGAGGTGGGGCTGGCTAGGGGAGGCAGTGCCAAGCATTAGAGTTGGGATAGCATCCTGTAAGAGCTTACTGGTGAACTGCACAGAGTTTGAACAGGGGAGTGTGAGCATCAGATTTCAGTATTAGAAAAGTGTCTTTGTGAAAACAGACTATTGGAAAAAAGAAAAAAAAAAGTGTCTTTAGGGAGGGGCACAGTAGCTCACACCTGGCATCCCAGCACTTTTGGAGGCCAACGTGGGAGGGTCGCCTGAGGACAGGAGTTTGAGACCAGCCTAAGCACCCCCATCTTTACAGATAATTTAAAAATTAGGTGGATGTGGTGGTGTGTGCCTGTAGTCCCAGCTACCCAAGAGGCTGAAGCGGGAGGATCGCTTGAGCCCAGGAGTTTAAGCCCAGTGAGTCATGATCGCACCACTGCCGACACAATAAAATAAAGCGAGGCCAGTAATCGTCTTGTCTGCTAGGTACTGATGAACTCGGATGTGCCAGGCTCTACACAGCTCTCTACATGCCTGGCACCTCTGCTCATCCTCAGGACCATTCCATGAAAGTGGCATTCCCATCCCCCAGGTGCTTGATGAGGAAACAGAGCCGGGCGAGGTGGCTCACGCCTGTAATCCCAGCACTTTGGGAGACCGAGGCAGGCAGATCACTTGAGGCCAGGAGTTCAAGACCAGCCTGGCCAACATAAGGAAACCCTGTCTCTACTAAAAATACAAAAACCTGGGTGTGGTGGCTCATGCCTGTAATCACAGCTACTGAGGAGGCTGAGGCACGAGAATCACTTGAACCTGGGAGGCAGAAGCTGCACTGAACTGAGATCACGCCACTGCACCTCAGCCTGGGTGGCATAGCAAGACCCTGTCTTTAAAGAAAAAAAGGGCCAGGCATGGTGGTTCATGCCTGTAATCCCAGCACTTTTGGAGGCCAAGGCAGGTGGATCGCCTGAGGTCAGGAGTTTGAGACCAGCCTGGCCAACATGGTGAAACCCCGTCTCTACTAAAAATACAAAGTGGTGGCACACACCTGTATTCTCAGCTACTTGGGAGGCTGAAGCACGAGAATCGCTTGAACCCAGGAGGTACAGTTTGCAGTGAACCAAGATCATGCCATTACCCTCCAGCCTGGGCAAACAGAGTGAGACTCTATCTTAAAAATAAATAAATAAAAGGAAACTGAGGCACAGAGAGCTTCCATATGTTTCCAAGTTCTCCCAACCAGTAGAGGTGGATCTTCAAACACCAGATGTACCACACTTAATCCTAGGATCACCCCACATTGCCTCCACACCAAGTACACAAGAAAAGCATGCCACCTCTTGCTGCTTTTAACAGAAATACATTCCTATCAAAGACTTAGAATACATAAATACGCATACGTTTCAGATCGCCGAAATTCTGCTCTGTATCCACTTTTGGGTTTCTTTCTTGTTTCTTTAGAGACAGGGTCTTGCTCTGTTTGCCCAGCTGGAGTGCAGTGGTGCAGTCATAGCTCACTGCAGCCTCAACCTCCCAGGCTCAAGTGATACTCCCACCTCAGCCTCCTTGAGCAGCTGGGACTACAGGTGCCACCACCAAACCTGGCTAATTTTTTAATTTTTTTGCGACGGGGTCTCCCTCTGTTGCCCAGGCTGGTCTTGAATTCCTAACCTCAAGTGATCCTCCCACCTCGGCCTTCCAAAGTGCTGAGGTTACAGGAGTGAGCCATCATACTCAGCCTTTTATCCACTTTCGTATCATGCATTTATTTTTATTTTTATTTTTTTGAGAGAGAGTCTCACTCTGTCACCTAGGCTGGAATGCAGTAGCGTGATCGTGGCTCACTGCAGTCTCCACCTCCGGCTTCAAGTGATTCTCCTGCTGCTTCAGCCTCCCCAGCAGCTGGGATCACAGGCATGCACCACCACGCCCAGCTAATTTTTGAATTTTTAGTAGAGATGGGGTTTTACCATGTTGGCCAGGCTGGTCTCAAACTAACTCCTGATCTCAGGTGATCCGCTCACATCGGCCTTCCCAAAGTGCTGGGATTACAGGTGTGACTTGCTGCGCCCAGCCTCATGCAGACATTTAAAAAATATTTCTTAGTGCTGCCATTCCCATATAAATGAATAAAGGTGATTTTTGTTGCTCTGTGTGAATGTTTTCACTGGGGACACTCAGCAAGGAGACCTAGCCAGACAGTGGAGGGGCTGGCTCCTGCCTGGGGGACGAGGGAGATGTCTTGTTCCCGAAGCCTTGACAGTCAACACAGATTCTCCTCCAGTGGAGGAAACCAAAACCAGGATCATGCCCTTTCTTGAATGCTCTTGAGAAATGCTGATAACCCACCACGTGAGCTTCTGGGCACACAGAAGCAGCAAGTATCTCACATGATTGGGATTGGGACCAAAAAGAAAAGAAAATTAAAAAAAAGGGAAGCAAATATAATTTCAAAATCCAAGGCTGTGGCCAATTACAAGTGCCTGGCTCAGGGAAGGCCTTTGCCAAATATTTGCTAAATGTTTATCTTAGATAAACACTTTAAGTCCTGAGTTTTATGGTTAGCCTGTGGCAAACCTTACAATTCTACTAGGCAAATATTTCTAAATATTTTGTAACTTAAGCATGTAAGTTTCTACATGACACAGATAAAAATTTATCTTGCTGAGTGACATGACAAATTATATCACAGGTTGTGTGTGTATATACATATATATATATACATATATATTTCCTCTATGTACATATTTACATATTTAAATCTGTATTACACTCTTCATTCTCTAATGGGGTGGTCTTCACGACATAAATCTGCCTGGTAGAACAAACTTAACTCACACAATGAAACACAGAAAGCATTCCTTTGTAATCCACATTTTTGTTTTGTTTTGAGACAAAGTTTCGCTCTTGTTGCCTAGGCTGGAGTCAGTGGCACAACCTCCACCTCCTGGGTTCAAGCGATTCTTCTGCCTCAGCCCCTTGAGTAGCTGGGATTACAGGCATGTGCCACCACGCCTAGATAATTTTCTATTTTTAGTAGAGACGGGGTTTTTCTATGTTGCTCAGGCTGGTCTTGAACTCCTGACCTCAGATGATCCACCTGCCTCAGCTTCCCAAAGTGCTGGGATTACAGGCATGAGCTATCAAGCCTGGCTATAATCCACATTTTCAAGCACGTGCCGCAAGAACAAAGAACAAATTCCTGGCCAGATATGGTGGCTCATGACTGTAATCCTGATACTTTGGCAGGCCAAGGCAGGAGGATTGCTTGAGGCCAGGAGTTCAAGACCAGCCTGAGCAACATAGTGAGACTCTACCTCTACAAAAAAATTTTAAAAAATTAACGAAAGCAGACAGGCGCAGTGGCTCATGCCTGTAATCCCAACACTTTGGGAAGCAAAGTGGGTGGATCACTTAAGGTCAGGAGTTTGAGACCAGCCTGGCCAACCTGGTGAAACCCTATCTCTACTAAATACAAAAATTAGCTGGGAATGGTGGCAGGCATCTGTAATCCCAGCTACTCAGGAGACTGAGGCAGGAGAATGGCTTGATTCCGGGAGACAGAGGTTGCAGTGAGCAGAAACAGTGCCACTGCACTCCAGCCTGGGCTACAGAGCTGGACTCTGTCTTACAAAAAAAATTAATGAAAGCTCAAATAATAGCAAGTTTCTGGCTAAATAAGTTTCCAAGCTGCTATACTCAAAACCCTGAGAAGCAGTTGCAGGATTAATAGAGGCACTGATACCTCCAGACTAAAATGCAGATGTCAACACATTTCGGGCAACATACACAGAATTCAGTGGACACCTTTTATCTCTGCTATATTCAGAGTAACAGAACAGGGTGCTTTTCCAAGACTTCTTTATTTGATGGCTGTTGGAAACAGATGCTCAGTGTGAGCATTTCTTGGGGCAAGCAGAAAGCAAAGTTGCCTTGATGAGAGGTCCTTTGTCTGTGCTGATTTTGTTTTCTTTGCAGCACAGAGCACCTGTCTCCAACAGTGGCGGTGGGGGAATCCAAGAAAACTTCGGCCAAATTTGGATGTGAAGGACAGTGAGTTGTGATTGAAAGAACAAGTGGTTCTTATCCAGACTGTTCTATGTCCTCCCTGTGGGATGGGCACCAGAGACCTCAAGCATCCTTTCAGAATTATAATCATGTCTATTCTTTGGGGGCATTTTTATTTCATCACCTTCCAGAATGACAGAGTCCTCATTTCTAAATGGAACTTCAAGGCCAGGTACAGTGGCTCATGCCTGTAATCCCAGCACTTTGGGAGGCCAAGAAGGGAGAAACACTTGTGCCTAGGAGTTCAAGACCAGCCTAGGCAACAAGATCTCCACAAAAAATAAAAACCAGGCTGGGCATGGTGGCTCACGCCTGTAATGCACCTTGGGAGGCCGAAGCAGGTTGGAGTTCCAGACCAGCCTGGCCAACATGGTGAAACCCCATCTCCACTAAAATACAAAAATTAGCCAGGCATGGTGGTGGACACCTCTAATCCCAGCTACTTGGGAGACTCAAACAGGAGAACTGCATGAACCCAGGGGGCAGAGGTTGCAGTGAGCCAAGACCACACCACTGCCCTCCAGCCTGAGTGACACAGCAAGACTCTGTCTCAAAGATAAAAATTTAGCCAGGCATGGTGGCACGTACCTGTAGTCCCAGCTACTCAGGAGGCTGAGGCGAGAGGATCACCTGAGCCCAGGAGGTGGAGGCTGCAGTGAGCTATGCTCATACCAGTGTACTCCAGCTTGGGCCACAGAGCGAGACCCTATTTCTAAATAAATAAATGGAACTTCAGGGGAGAAAGCAGCAGCATGTACCACTCTCCTCTTTTGTGTTGAGTCCTGTGCTGTGATTCATACTTCCATATTCTATCATCACGATTAACCCCAGAGCCATGATGCACAGATATTATTATCTCCAATTTACAGATGAGGAAAGAGCCTAGCTGTCCATTGAGCTGGTTCCCTGAACCCCTTGTGGGCCAGGACAGTGTCTTATCTCTGTATCTGCAATGCCTCAAACATAGTAGGAGCTGAATAAATGTTTAATTAAACTCCAGGTCATGTGGCCATAATCATTTGACTGCTAAGCAAGGATTCAAACCTAGGTCCTTCCAGCTCCAGACTAAAGCTCTGGTTCATAGACCATAAAGGGCATCCCCTCTTCAGGCTAGAAATATGTCTGGATCATTACATAAGGCCATTCCTCATTTTATATATTTATTTTTATTATTTTGTTATTTTTTTTTTAACAGCAAAACCATGATCAGGATATTCCTCATTTCAAAAAATCAAGAGCAGCCAAGCACAGTGGCTCACACCTGTGATCCCAGAACTTTGGGAGGCTGAGGTGGAAGGATTGCTTGAGCCCAGCAGTTCAAGACCAGCCTGGGCAACATAGCAAGACCCTATCTCTATTGTTTGTTTTTTTTTTTTTTGGAGATGGAGTCTCACTGTCGCCCAGGCTGGAGTGCAATGGCACAATGTCGGCTCACTGCAACCTCCACCTTCCAGGTTCAAGTGATTCTCCTGCCTCAGCCTCCTGAGTAGCTGAGATTACAGGCATCCACCACCACGCCTGGCTAATATTTGTATTTTTAGTAGAGACAGGATTTCACCATGTTGGCCAGGCTGGTCTTGAACTCCTGACTTCATGATCTGCCTGCCTAGGCCTCCCAAAGTGCTGGGATGACAGGCATGAGCCACCATGCCCAGCTCCCATCTCTATTTTTAAAAATAAACAAAAAAGAAAAATAAATCGAGAGTGCCTAGATGGCGGGGAAGATGCCGGTGGAGGTGACTGATGCTCTTTGGGATCTCACTTAGTAGTCTGGGGATTACGTGTCCTTCAGGGAAAATGAGGCACCTCTGTGACTTTTCTGTTCTCTATCAGATGACAATGAAAGTTATCCAGATTGTCAGCCAGGGGTGGTGGGTGGCTCATGCCTGTCATTCCATCACTTTGGGAAGCTGAGGCAGGCGGATCACCTGAGGTCAGGAGTTTGAGACTAGTCTGGACAACATGGTGAAACCCCGTTTCTACTAAAAATGCAATAATTAGCTGGCATGGTGGTGGGCGCCTGTAATCCCAGCTGCTCAGGATACTGAGGCAGGAGAATTGCTTAAACCCGAGAGGCGGAAGTTGCAGTGAGCTGAGGTCACACCACTGCACTCCAGCCTGGGTGACAAAGTGAGATTCTGTCTCCAAAAAAAAAAAAAAGTTATCCAGATTGACAGAAGGTCTTTCCCTATGGGATCTGTTAGCTGTGGTTTAACTTATGATGGCATGTTCCCACTTATATGTGGGAGCTAAACGATGGGTACCCACAAACATACACAGTGGAAGAATAGACACTGGAGGCTCAAAAAGGTGGGAAGGTGGGAGGGGGTGAGGGCTGAAAATTACCTGTTGGGTACAACGTTCATGATTCTGGTGCCGGGTGCACTGAAAGCACAGATTTCAGCACTACGCACACATGCATGTAAGGCATCTGTCCTTGTGGCTGGCTGCAATGTCTTATGCCTGTAATCCCAGCACTTTGGGATGCCAAGGCAGGGGGATCGCTTGAGCCCAGGAGTTTGAGACCAGCCTAAGCAACACAGCAAGACCCCATCTCTACAAAGAAAAGATTTACTGTAATCCCAGCACTTTGGGAGGCCGAGGTGGGCAGATCATGAGGTCAGGAGATCAAGACCATCCTGGCCATGGTGAAATCCCGTCTCTACCAAAATACAAAACATTAGCCAGGCATGGTGCTGCAGTCCTCTAGTCCCAGCTACTCAGGAGGCTGAAGCAGGGGAATCGCTTGAACCTGGGAGGCGGAGGTTGCAGTGAGCCGAGATCATGCCATTGCACTCCAGCCTGGGGACAGAGCAAGACTCCATCTCAAAAAAAAAAAAAAGATTTAAAAATTAACCAGCATGGTGATGTACACCTGTGTCCCAGCTACTCAGGAGGCTGAGGTGTTTTACGGCTGGGAGGTCAAGGGGCTGCCGTGAGCCATGATTGTGCCACTGAACTCCAGCCTGAGCAGCAAAGCAAGAATCTATCTCAAAAAGAAGAAAAAAGAAAAAGAAAAAAATAGCCGGGTGCGGTGGGTGGCTCACGCCTGTAATTCCATCACTTTGGGAGGTCGAGGCAAGCAGATCACTTAAGGTCAAGAGTTTGAGACCAGCCTGGCCAACATGCTGAAAACCCGTCTCCACTAAAAATACAAAAATTAGCCGGGCATGGTGGCAGGTGCCTGTAGTCCCAGCTACTTGGAGGCTGACGCAGGAGAACTACATGAACCCAGGTGGAGGTTGTAGTGAACCAGGACTGCACTCCAGCCTTGGGCGACAGACTAAGACTCTGTCTCAAAAACAAAAAAAAAAAAAAAGAAAAAAAGCAGTCTGTACTTGTACCCTCTAAATATATAGAAACTGTATTTTTAAATTGAAATAATTTATGATGGTAGAGAGAAATGAAGTGGAACTTGAGGCAAACTTGTCCCCAGTCACCAGAGCTCTAAGCTTGGTGACACCCAGCAGGCATCATCTTTGGTTGGGATGAAGCAGAAAAATGACCACTCCCAAGTTGAGCTGGAGAGGTCACTTCCTTCAGTAAGGGGGCAGATTTCGGGACCCACCCCTACCTGGTGATGTTTAGGGGATGCTCTCAGGGCCTACAACGATCTGGGTCTCTCCTCTCTGTCATTTTACTTTGCCAGCAGTGCCTAGAACTTGGTCCTGCTTCAAGCCACAGAGTGGAAGAGAAGACACTGAGGCCTGGAGATGCTGCCCATGGAGCCTTGGCTTTGCAGAACAAGTGGGCTTGTGGGGCAGCAGTCGTAGGGGTCCTCCAAAGAAGAGAGGCTACCATGGTGAAGGGACAGAGGAAAGGAGCCCCCAAGGCCTCCCGATGCCGCTGCGGCAGGAGGGTCCCCTCTCCTCTCCCCCATCCTTTCTCCTCCCCATCAGGTCCCCCCATCCTCTCTCTGGCCCAGTTGACCCTCCGGTGCCTCCCTCGTCCGTTCTGGGGTCTCCTACCTTCAGCTTGCACTGTGGAGGCCATGGCTGGCCTCAGGGACACGCCCAGGAACAGTGCGGGGTGCCTGAGTACAGGGCCAGGAAAAGCCCCCTTAAACTCCAGCAGAAGCCAAGCAGTCACCGGTGGGGCAGTGACCGACATGGAGGGACCAGGCAGACAGCCATGGGGAAGGAGTCACTGGGGTCGTTGGGAGGCTGGAGGAACTGAGCAGAGCCAGGCCTCCCTGGGGACAGAATGCGGCCTCACAATCCTGCCCCACCGCCAAGATTCTCAGGTTCTAAGCCTGGAGTCTGGCCACTAGCTAGGGACTCATGGCGTCCACAGCTGGGTGGCACCCCTCAGAGCTGGGGCAGTTTGGGGAGAAGCCGGAGGAATACCAATGCCAAGGGAATCCTTGAGAAAAACCCTGACTTATGAGAAGTGGTGACGGACAACCGGTCACGTGAACACAAAATGTGACAAGACAATGCCAAGCCAGCAGCCCAGCTTCAGCCTTTTCCCTGAGGCCCTAGAAAGTGTCCTTAGGGTCAGTTGAGGTGAGCAGATAGCCTGATCCATGGGTAGGCAGTTCTTCAGTTCCATGAACCAAGCCCTCTAGAGAGCCCCCCTCAGACTGGGTGTGAGGGCTCATGCCTATAATCTTAGCACTTTGGGAGGCTGAGGCGGGAGGATGGCTTGGGCCCAGGAATTTAAGACCTGCCTGGGCAGCATAGTGAGACCCCATCTCTACAAAAAATAAAATTTTTTAAAAAAGAGATCATCATTCTATTCATTCATTCGTTTTAGTGGACCATTTTCCTTACTTTCCTGGGACAATTCCTTTTCGCATTTACAACGTAGCATTAGAAAAAGGGGTACGGGTCGGGTATAGTAGATCATGCCTGTAACCCTGGCACTTTGGGAGGCCAAAGTGGGTGGATCACCTGAGGTCAAGAGTTTGAGACCAGCCCAGCCAACATGGTGAAACCCCATGCCTGTTAAAAATACAAAAACTAACCAGGTGTGCTGGCGTGTGCCTGTAGTCCCAACTACTCAGGAGGCTGAGGTGGCGGGATCACTTAGGGCCATGAGGTAAAGACTTGGCCTCCCAAAGTGCTGGGATTACAGGCGTCAGCCACCATGCCTGGCCCCTCTTTAGTTTTAGAGAAACCCTTTTCCATGGAAACACATAAGCCTCCTGTATTACTGTTTCAAGAACTATGACATAGTCTGTTGTGTGTGTGTGTGTGTGTACAGCCTTACTGAGGTGTAATAAAGGTGTCTTGCTTTTTTTTTTTTAAGAGACAGTCTTGCTGTGTTGCCCAGGCTGGTCTCGAACCCCTGAGCTCAAGTGATCCTCCTGCCTCCGACTGCCAGAGTGGTAGGATTACAGGTGTGAGCCACTGCTCCCAGCCTTGTGTCTTGCTTTTAAAGCCTAGACAACCTTCTTATCCATCTCATGACCACTAGTCCTGGCCCCTGTCACCTACGAGCTTCCCGTCTCTGCACACCCCTCACACCATCAGAGTAATTTTCCTTGAGTGACCGTGCTCAGACCAGCTGTCAACTCTCCCTGTTTAAAAACCTTCAGTGGCTCTCTGAAACCAATAGTGTGAGAACCTGGTCCTTCAGCGTTGTCATTTGGGACCACCCTGCCCTGCAACCGGTAACGCTGAGTGCCCTGAAAGAAGCACTTTCCACATGAGCCAATCTTGTCTTTTTCTTTTTGAGACAGAGTCTCAGGCCAGGCGTGGTGGCTCATGCCTGTAATCCCAGCACTTTGGGAGGCTGAGGCAGGCAGATCACCTGAGGTCAGGAGTTTAAGACCAGCCTGGCCAACGTGGCGAAACCCCATCTCTACTAAAAATACAAAAACTTAAAAAAGAAAAATAAAATACAAAAATTAGCTGGATGTGGTGGTGGACACCTGTAATCCCAGCTATAATCCTAGCTGCTCGGGAGGCTGAGGCAGGAAAACTGCTTAAACCCGGGAAGAAGAGGTTGCAGTAAGCCGAGATCGCGCCATTGCACTCCAGCCTGGGTGGCAGAGCAAGATTCCATCTCAAAACAAAGAGAGAGAGTCTCGCTCTGTCACCTAGGCTGGAGGGCAGTGGTGCAGTCTTGGCACACTGCAACCTCTGCCTCAACCTCCCAGGTTCAAGCAGTTCTCCTGCCTCAGCCTCCCGAGTAGCTGGGATTACAGGTGCATACCACCACACCTGGCTAATTTTTGTATTTTTAGGAGAGACAGGGTTTCGCCATGTTGGCCAGGCTGGTCTCGAACTCCTGACCTCAGGTGATCCATCTGACTCAGCCTCCCAAAGTGCTGGGATTACAGGCATGAGCCACGGCAAGCCAGTCTTTCCTTGTTCCTCTGAACTCCAGCACCACTCACTTGGAACACAGGGTTAAGTACCACTTCACAGGAACATTTCACTGGTGCTGCTGTTGTTTTAGGACAAGTTCCCCTCCTCCAAGAAGGGGCTCTCACACAACTTTCCAACTAAGCACACAGGCTCCAGGTCAGGCTGCCTGGGCTCGAATGCCCCATTTCTTTGACCTACTAACTAGAAGCCCATCTATGACTCAGTTTTCTCATCTGTAAATAGGGTAATAATTGCACCTGCTTGGTAGAATTTTTGTGAATAGTAAATAAGGCAGTGCTTAGTGCTGAGTAAGCATTGATCTGTGCTATGCAGTTATTCCCTCTGAGCACTAGGTATTCCTCAGGGACTGTTATTTTGAGACAGGGTCTTGCTTTGTCCTGCAGGCTGGAGTGCAGTGGTATGATCACAGCTCACTGCAACCTCAACCACCCAGGCTCAAGCAATCCTCCCACCTCAGCCTCCCAAGTAGCTGGGACTACAACCATGCACCACATCTGGCTAATTGTAACTTTTTTGTAGAGATGGGGGTCTCACTACATTGCCCAGGCTGGTCTGGAACTGCTGGGCTCAAGAGATCCTCCTGCTTTGGCCTCCCAAAGCGCTGGGATTATAGGCACGAGCCACCATACCTGGCACCAATTTTTTACTCTGAAGATTAATATCGTGGATTTAACTGATGTCTTATTTCCTTTAAGAAAAAATACTGGCAGAGCGTGGTAGCACACACCTATAATCCCAGCACTTTGGGAGGCAGAGGTGGGTGGATCACCTAAGGTCAGGAGTTCGAGACCAGCCTGACCAACATAGAGAAACCCTGTCTCTACTAAAAATACAAAATTAGCTGGGTGTGGTGGCACGTGACTGTAATCCCAGCTACTTGGGAGGCTGAGGCAGAAGAATCACTTGAACCCAGGAGGCAAAGGTTACGGTGAGCTGAGGCAGTGCCATTGCACTCCAGCCTGGGCAACAAGAGCAAAACTGGTTCTCAAAAAAAAAAAAAAAAAAAAAAAATAGCTTTCTAGGGTTACAGCTCTATTTATTTTGGTATTTTTCCACAGTTGTAGGGCCCCAAAGAAAAAGAATACCTAAGGCTTTTGGGTTATAGAAGATGGGTTGATCTTTGGCTGGGGTTAAATCTAAATTTGTTCTTCCCAAAGCAATTCAAACTAGGCCACTGCTCATCCAATCAGATTTGCCTATTATTAAGTAAATTTATTATTCAGTAAACTTAATTTTTAAAAAATAAACATGGGGTCTCGCTGTGTTGCCCAGGCTGGTGTCAAACTCCTGGCCTCACGTGATCCTCCCGTCTTGGCCTCCCAAAGTGCTGGGATTACAGGCGTGAGCCACTGCGTCCAGCTGTAAACTATTAAGTAAATTTAACTTGCTACATCAATAAAGCACATGCTCTCCAAAGCCCACATCCTTCACATAGGTTATAGTGTTTTGCAACCTCATGACTCCCCCTGGAATGACATGCTTTTTCAGTCTTTTTTTTTTCTTTGAGACAGAGTCTTGCTCTGTCGCCCAGGCTAGAGTGCAGTGGCACCATCATAGCTTACTGCAGCCTAGAACTCCTGGGCTCAGGCAATTCTCCCACCTCAGCCTCCCAAGTAGCTGGGATTACAGGCACACACCATCATGCCCAGCTAATTCTTTTTTTTTTTTTTTTGTAGAGATGGGGTTTTACCATGTTGGCCAGGCTGGTCTCGAACTCCTGAGCTCAAGTGATCTGCTCGCATTAGCCTCCCAAAGTGCTGGTTTTTAAGTCCTCTTGCTGGTATTACAGAACCTATCTTTGGGTTTTTATGTGAATGGATTAACCTAGTCATGTCCTTAGGAAATCGTGACTTGATGTGTTACCATTATGAACAGTTAACATTACGAATCTGTTAGCACTGTGGAAAGTTTCTGCCTGCCTTGTTCATATTGTGTGAAAAGTTACAAGGCTGTCTAGAAATCCCATTGCTGTGAGATTCAGGGCTGACTCTTCCTGCTCATGCCTTCTCTTCAGGACACCTGGGTGACCTGGTGTCTGGAACACACGGACCAGCATGTTCTTCACCTGACCTTTGTGTGTGAGGCCTGGGGTGGGCACTGCTGGGGACCTTTTCCTTCTGGTTTTCTCGAGTCACCATCAATGTTGACAGTTCCTATTTTTTCTGGGACCATTTTATTAGTTCCTTGTATCCTGTGTTTTCCTGTTTCAACATGGACATGCACAGACAGAAACATGCACACGATATCACTTTGTAAGCAGATGAAAAGTAACATACCCACACATTAGCAATCTCCAACCATTTTTTTTTTTTTTTGAGACAGGGTCTTGCTCTGTTGCCCAAGCTGGAATGCACTGGCATGAACACATCTCACTGCAGCTTCGACTTCCCAGGCTTAAGTGATCCTCCCACCTCAGCCTCCCAAGTTCCTGGGACCACAGGTGCACAACACAAAGCCTGGCTAATTTTTTTTTTCTTTTTTCTTTTTTTTTGAGATGGAGTTTTGCTCTTATTGCCCAGGCTGGAGTGCAGTGGAATGATATCGGCTCACTGCAACCTCCGCCTCCCAGGTTCAAGCAGTCTTGGCACACTGCAACCTCCACCTCCTGGGTCCAAGCAATTCTCCTGCCTCAGCCTCCAGAGTGGCTGGGATTACAGGCATGTGCCACCATGCCCGGCTAATTTTTGTATTTTTAGTAGAGATGGGGGTTTCATCCTGTTGGCCAGGCTGGTCTCGAATTCCTGACCTCAGGTGATCTAGCCGCCTCGGCCTCCCAAAGTGTTGGGATTACAGACGTGAGCCATCATGCTCAGCCTCCTTTATGTTTTTCTTAATTTGACTTCCTTGAAATCAGCAGGCATATTTATTTTTGGCTGCCTCTCAGTATCAAAATCAAATTCTTCCTCCCACTCATTTCACTGTGGCTGGCAGACCCTAGGCTGGCTCCCACCCTCTCTGCCTGCTGTGCAACCCTTGAATGGAACTGTGACTTCCTTCTAGCTAACAGAATATGGAAAAGACAAAAGGGTTTGGCAGATGTAATTAACTGAAATGAGTTGCCTTGGAGTTCATCAAAAGGGAGAATATCAGCCAGGCGCGGTGGCTCATGCCTATAATCCCAGCACTTTGGGAGACCGATGCAGGTGGGTCACAAAGTCAGGAGTTCAAGACCAGCCTGGCTCAACATGGTGAAACCCCATCTCTACTAAAATACAAAAAATTAGCCAGGCGTGGTGGTGGGCACCTGTAATCCCAGCTACTTGGGAGGCTGAGGCAGGGGAATCACTTGAACCCAGAAGGCAGAGGTTGCAGTGAGCTGAGATTCCACCACTGCACTCTAGCCTGGCGACAGAGCAAGACCATGTGGGGAAAAAAAGGGAGAATATCTCTGGTAAGCTTGGTTTAATTAATAGAAGCCCTTGGAAGAGGGATTTGGCCCTTTCTGAGGCTAGAGCCTCTCTGTCCTACTGGCCTTGCAGAAGCAAGCAACTATGTTGTGATCGGCCCCTAGAGAGGCCCATGCGGCAGGAAATGGTGGGTGGCTCCAGGACCTGAGGGAGGCCAGCAGTCAGCAAGAAGCAGGGTGCCTTCCATCATCGGCTGGAAGGAAATGAATTCTGCCAAGTTGGACAAGCTTGACAGCAGATTCTTCCCCACTCACACCTCCAGATGAGAACACAGCCTCTTCTTCCAACACCTCAACTGCAGCTCCAAGACACCTGAGCAGAAGACACAGCCAAGCAGTGCCTAGACTTTGCCCCACAGAAATCGTGAAAGAATAAATGTGTGTTGTTGGAAGCTGATCAATTTGTGATCATTTGTTGTGCAGTGTCTTGGTTCCTTTGGGATGCTATAACAAAATATCTTAGACTGGGTAATTTATAAGTGATAAAAATTTATTTCTCATGGTTCTAGAGACTGGGAAGTCCAATATCAAGGCCCTAGCAGATTCAATGCCTGGTCAGGGCTCACTCTTGCTTCATAGTTGGCCTCTTACCATCACATGGCAGATGGGGCAAACAACTGCCTCAAACCTCCTTTTTAAAAAAAGTTTTAATTATTATTTTTATTAATTTGAAACAGAGTCTGTGTTGCCCAGGCTGGAATGCAGTGGTGTGATTTTGGCTCACTGCAACCTCCCAGGGTTCAAGCAATCCTCCTGCCTCGGCCTCCCAAATAGCTGGGATTACAGGCGCATGCCATCATGTCTGGCCAATTTTTGCATTTTTAGTAGAGATGGGGTTTTTACCATAGTGGCCAGGCTAGTCTCGAACTCCTGGCTTAAGTGATCTACCAACTTCAGCCTCCCAAAGTGCTGGGATTACAGGCCTGAGCCACCGTGCCTGGCCTATGTTTTCCTTAATATGACTTCCTGTAGATCAATAGGCATATTTTATCTTTGGCCGCCTGTGGAAGCCTTTCCATACCTCAATCAAATTCTCCTCATTTCTCTGAATCACTTCCACCATCTACCCCCATCTCTGACTGTTCACCAGCATTTACTGAACACTTACAATACCTAAATATCTATGCTGGGCAGTGAAGTAGCTGGTCAAACTATGCATTAAGAAATCCACATTCCTGGCCAGAGAGCCCTGAGGGGGAGGCTTTTAGGGACATGACACCATTTATCCACCAGGGGGCATGGATATGGCCTCTGGTGACTTGCTGAAAGCAAGACAGAAGGGACAGGAGGAATTCCTGTCATCCAGGCATCAGTCCCAGCCCTGCTGATGACAAGCTCCAAGGGACAATGACTGGGTTTTTGACAGTTTGGTATGTAAAATAATTCAAATTTACAGCTGTTGGAACTTTTCTGACCCTTGAGAGGAATGTGGCTAAGTGGCTTGACTTCACATGGCATGCATTTTTTAACTTCTGCCTTTTTTCCCTGTAAATAATTAGGAGGACTAGGCCAGGTGTGGTGCCTCATGCCTATAACCTCAGCGTGTTGGGAGGCTGAAGCACGAGAATGGCTAGAGACCAAGAGTTTGAGACCAGCCAGGGCAACATAGTGAGATCCTCTCTCTATAAAATCGTGTTAAATAAATAAATAGTGGCCAGGTGCAGTAGGTCACACCCGTAATCCCAGCGGGCAGATCACTTGGGGTTGGGAGTTCAAGACAAGCCTGACCAACATGGAGAAACCCCATCTCTACTAAAAATTAGCTGAGCATAGTGGTGGGTGCCTATAATCCAGCTATTCAAGAGACTGAGGCAGGAGAATTGCTTGAACGCGGGAGGTGAAGGTTGCAGTGAGCTGAGATAGTACCATTGCACTCCAGCCTGGGCGACAGAGTGAGACTCTCTCAAAAAAAAAAAATTAGGAAGACTAAATGGAACCAGAGATAAACCCCCACAGGTTACAATCCCTACAAAGGGAGTAACAAATTATCTTCCTTGAAACTACACAGATAGAATTGCTGTAATTTATACACTGGTCTTGTATGGAAAATGTAATCCTGGCCAGGTATGATGGCTCATGCCTCTAATCCCAGCACATTGGGAGTCCAAAGCAGGCAGATCCTTTCAGTTCAGGAGTTCAAGACCAGTCTGGGCAACATGGTAAAACCCCATCTTTACTAAAAATCCGCCCCCCCACAAAAAAATAAAAAGCTGGGCATGGTGGCATGCACTGGTATTCCCAGTTAGTCGGGAGGCTGAGGCAGGAGAATCACTTAAACTCAAGAGGCGAGGCTGCAGTGAGCCGAGATAGTACTGCTGTACTCCAGCCTGGGTGACAGAGTGAGAACCTGTCTCAAAAAAAATAAAAAGGAGGGGAACACACTGGCTCATGCCTGTAATCCCAGAACTTTAGGAGGCCAAGGTGGGTGGATCAACTGAGGTCAAGAGTACAAGACCAGCCTGGCAAACATGGTGAAACCCCACCTCTACTAAAAAAAAATACAGGCCAGGTACAGTGGCTTATGCCTGTAATCCCAGCACTTTGGGAGGCCAAGACAGGTGGATCACCAGGTCAGGAGTTCGAGACCAGCCTGGCCAACATAATGAAACCCCGTCTCTACTAAAAATACAAAAATTAACCAGGTGTGGTGGTGTGCACTTGGAATCCCAGCTACTCAGGAGGCTGAGGCAGGAGAATTGCTTGAACTCAGGAGGTGGAGGTTGCAGTGAGCCAAATCACACCACTGCACTCTAGCCTGGGCAACACAGCAAGACTCCCATCAAAAAAAAAGACAAAAATTAGCTGGGTATGGTGGCATGTGCTATAATCCCAGTTACATGGGAGGCTGAGGCAGGAGCATCACTTGAGCTCAAGAGGCGGAGGTTGCAGTGAGCCGAGATTGTGCTGCTGCACTCCAGAGTGGAATTCTGTCTCAAAAATAATAAGATAATATAATTTTTTAAAAAAGAAAATGTAATTCTACTAAAACTTCTCTGTCTCTGCCTATGTAAGTTAAATCTTAACTTCCTCACTTCAGAATGCTGACCCTCATTTGCTGGGAGTTGGTGTTCCTGGGTAGTCATCCTCAAGCTATAAACCTAACCACATTTTCTGAATTACATTATTTAAGGTTAACAAGTATGCCAACTCCCCTCTTTTGCTTGGGAAATTTGGATGTCTTTGTAGGTGTGGTATAATAAGAAACATATTTGGCCTTTGTCCCTAGTTTTTGGCTCAGAGCACTCCATGACCTTGGAATTTCCTGAGTGATAGGTGTGTCTTTTGTTATTAATCACAATGGCTGGCAGTCAGAAAGACCAAGTGATTAGAGTCTGAATTTTAAGCCCCACCCTCTGACCTCTGGAAATGGGGAGGGGGCTAAAGATTAATTTCTATAAGAACTTTTGGGCCAGGTAGGGTGGGTTACACCTGTAATTCCAGCACTTTGGGAGGCCACGGTGGATTACTTGAGCCCAGGAGTTCATACTAGCCTGGGCAATATAGCAAGACCCCATCTCTACAGGAAATTTAAAAATTAGCCTGGGAAAACTATAGTCCCAACTACTTGGAAGGCTTGCTTAGGAGAATCACTGGAGCAGCGAGGTCAAGGATGCACTGAACCATGACTGTGCCACTGTACTCCAGCCTGGGCAACAGAGCAAGACCTTGTCTCAGGGAAAAAAAAAAAAAAAAAGGACTTTTGGCCAGGTGTGGTGGATCATGCCTGTAATCCCAGCACTTTGGGAGGCTGAGGCAGGCGGAACACCTGAGGTCAGGAGTTTGAGACCAGCCTGACCAACATGGTAAAACTCCATCTCTACAAAAAATACAACAGTTAGCCAGGCATAATGGTGGTGCCTGTAATCCCAGATACTCGGGAAGCTAAGGCAGGAGAATCACTTGAACCCGGGAGGCACAGTTTGCAGTGAGCCAAGATTGTGCCACTGTACACTAGCCTGGGTGACAAGAGCAAGACTCCATCTCAAAAAAACAAAAGAACTTTTGAGTGAGATATGACAAGGAAAGTGGAATGCCCAGAGAGGGTATGAAGCTTCATGCACCACCCCTCTCCATACCTTGCCCCATGCACCTCGTCCATGTGGTTATTACTGACTTACAAACTTCCTAAGAACCTGGTCAGCATAAGTGGTGTTTCCCTAAATTGTTCTAGCAAATTTTTAAACCCAAGGATGGGGTTGTGGGGTTAATATGCTTTGGATGTTTGTCCCCTGCAAATGTCATGCTGAAATGTGACCCCAGTGTTGAAGGTGCAGCCCAGTGGGAGGTGTTTGGGTCCTGAAGGTAGGTCCCTCATGAATGGCTTGGTGCCATCCTCATGGCAAGAATGGGTTCTTGCTCTAAGAGTTCATGCGAGATCTGTTTTTTTTGTTTGTTTGTTTTGTTTTTGGCACAGAGTCTCACTGTGTCACTCAGGCAAAGGAGGGCAGATCACCTGAGGTCAGGAGTTTGAGACCAGCCTGGCCAACATGGTGAAACCTCATCTCTTCTAAAAATACAAAAATTAGCTGGGCGTTGTGGCAGGCGCCTGTAATCCCAGCTACTCAGGAGGCTGAGGCACGAGAATCACTTGAACCCAGGAGGTGGAGGTTGCAGTGAGCTGAGCTTGAGCCATTGTACTCCAGCCTGGGCAACAAGAGCAAAACTCCATCTCAATTAATAAACAAGTAGGCCGGGCGCGGTGGCTCACGCCTGTAATCCCAGCACTTTGGGAGGCTGAGGTAGATGGATCACAAGGTCAGGAGATTGAGACCATCCTGGCCAACATGGTGAAACTCTGTCTCTACTAAAAATACAAAAATTAGCTGGGTGTGGTGGTGTGTGCCTGTAATCCTAGTTACTCGGGAGGCTGAGCAGGCAGGAGAATAGCTTGAATCAGGGAGTTGGAGGTTGCAGTGAGCCAAGATCGTGCCATTGCACTCCAGCCTGGCAACAGAGCAATACTTCATCTCAAAAAATAAAATAAAATAAACAAATAAATAAATGGGAAGTAGAGCATGAAAGTTTGGAAATTTTGTAGCCTGGCCATGTGGTAGAGAAGGAAAGAACATTTTCAGGGGTGGAATTCAAGCAGCCTGCGGAGCAATCATTTGCTAGAGAGATTTACATGACTAAAAGGGAGCCAAGTGCTAAGAGTCAAGACAATGGAAAACAGGCCTGGAAGCCATTTTGGAAGTCTTCAGGACAGCTCCTCCCATCACAGGCCCAGAGGCTTAGGAGTAAAGAATGGCTTCAGGGTCCAGGCCCAGGGCTCCACTGTCCCGTGCAGCCTCAAGACACTGGTTCCTACATTCTGGCTCTCCAGCTCCAGCCTCAGAACAAAGGCCCCAGAACTAACTGAGGTGCTACTCCTAAAGGCACAATCTGTTAAGACTTGGCAGCTTCTATGTGGTGTTAAACCTGCAGGTGCACAGCATGCAAGAGTGAAGGAGGCTTGATAGCTTCTGCCTAGATTTCACAGGATGTATCAGAAAGCCTAGTGTCCAGGCAGAAGCCTATAGCAGGGACAGAGCCCCTCCAGAGAGACTCAACTAGGGTAGTGCTGAGGGGAAATGTGGGGTTGGATCCCACACACAGAGGCCCTACTGAGGCAATGTCTAGTGTAGCTGTGGGAAGGGCATCACTACCCTCCAGACCAGATCCCAGAAAAGCAAATCCACCAGCAGCTGGCACTCTCAGCCTGGAAAAGCCACAGGCAGCAAACTCCCACCCATGAGGGCTCTCCCTTGACATGGAGTAAGACATTAAGCTTTATGGCTTAATGTCTGCCCTGCTGTTTTTTTTTTCAGACTTGCCTGGAGCCTGTAACTTCTTTCTGTTGGCCAATTTCTCCCTTTTGGAATGAGAATGTTTACCCATTGCTGGTACCACCATTGTATATTGGAAGTAAACAACTTGTTTTTTATCTTATAGGCTCTTACAGCGATTCTTCTCTCTCAGCCTCCTCAGTAGCTGAGATTATAGGTGCTAGCAACCGTGCCTGGCTAATTTTTGCATTTTTAATAAAGATGGGGTTTCACCATGTTCACCAGGCTGGTCTCAAACTTGTGACCTCAAGTGATCCATCTACCTGCCCAGGCCTCCCAAAGTACTGAGATCACAGACAAGAGCAATCACGTTTGGCTGGCCATGTATTCTCTTTCAAGTTTTGGTTTACAACCAAAGAATTAAAGATAGGGTCTTGCTATATTGCCCAGGTTGCAATGGCTATTAACCAGAAGAGTCCCACTATCGATCAGCACTTGGCTACTCAGGAGGCTGAGGCAAGAAGACTGCTTGAGCACAGGAGTTTCAGGCTGTAGTGCACAATGATCACACACGCACTTGGCTTAGGCAATATAGTGAGACCATGTCTCTTAAAAAAAAAAAAAAAGCATTAACTAAAGGTAATCTCTCTACAAAATGTGATTTGAAATATGTACTTAATGGCCGGGTGTGGTGGCTCATGCCTGTAATCCCAACACTTTGGGAGGCTATGTTGGGTGGATCACTTGAAGTCAGGATTTCAAGACCAGCCTGGCCAACAAGGCAAAACCCCATCTCTATTAAAAATACAAAAAGTGCCGGGGGCAGTGGCGCGTGCCTGTAGTCCCAGCTACTCAGAAGGCTGAGGTGGGAGGATCGTTTGAGCCCAGGAGTTCTGGGCTGTAGTGCGCTATGCCGATCAGGTGTCCACACTAAGTTCGGCATCAATATGGTGACCTCCCAGGAGCGGGGGACTACCAGGTTGCCTAAGGAGGGGTGAACCAGCCCAGGTCGGAAACGGAGCAGGTCAAAACTCCCGTGCTGATCAGTAGTGGGATTGCGCCTCTGAATAGCCACTGCACTCCAGCCTGGGCAACATAGTGAGATCCTGTCTCTTAAAAAAAAAAAAAAAGAAAGAAAAATACAAAAAGTAACCAGGCATGGTGGCGGATGCCTGTAATCCCAGCTATTATGGAGGCTGAGGCACGAAAATCACTTGAACCTGGGAAGCGGAGGTTGCAGTGAGTCGAGATCGCACCACTGCATGCTAGCCTGGGCAACAGTGGGACTCTATCTCAAAAAAAAAAAAAGAAAAAGAAAAAAAAAAGAGAAAAATGTATGTAAAACAAAATTATAAGTATTATAAACAGAAACCCTTTATTTTCATTCTCAAAAAATTTATAAAATTATTTGAAGGAGTTTTGACCTCCTTAATTTCCAACCTGTGATGGCTCATCTTTCCTCAGCAACCCAAGAATTCTGACTAGCTATGTGAACTTAGGCAAGTTACTTTCTCTTTCTGTTGACAGATGGGGCCTATAACAACTATTGGGTCTGCCCTTACACAGGGTGAGCTCCAAGGAAGGCCGTCTCAGAAAACTAGCCAGGCATGGTGGTGCAGACCTATACTCCCAGCTACTCAAGAAGCTCAGGGTAGACAATTGCTTGAGTCCAGGTGGTTGAGGCTACAAGGAACTATGATTATGCCACTGCACTCTACCCTAGGAGATGGAGTGAAACCCCATCTCTCTCTCTCTCTCTCTCTCTCTCTCTCACACACACACACACACACACACACTCGTGTGATGCTCTCACTTGGTAAGTTAACCCATTCATGTAAAATTAGGAGAGTTGCTTTTACCATATGTCCTTTTTATTTTTGAGACAGGGTTTCACTGTCACTCAGGCTGGAGTGCAGTGGCACAATATCAGTTCACTGCAACCTTCGCCTCCTAGGCTCAAGTGATCCTCCCACCTCAGCCTCTAAAGTAGCTGGGACTACAGGCCTGCACCACCACGACCAGCTCATTTTTGTATTTTTAGTAGAGACGGGTTTCACTATGTTGGCCAGGCTGGACCATAGGTCCTTTGTAAAACCCTTTCTTAACTGTAAAACATAATACACAGAGAAAAGCCTATCAGACGTAAATGTTATGAATTATTGTAAAGCAAAACGTGACACCGCCCAGGTCAAGCATGAGAATCCTGCTGGCCACAGCCAGGCCTCTGTGCATCCCTTTGCTGCCCCAAAGGCATCCACATCCTAGGTGCTATGATGACATTATGCTAATCACTTCCCTGTCTTTATACTTTTGCTACCAAACACACCCTCTCAAACACTGTAATAAAGTTCTTGTCTGTTTTTGAACTTCACATGTCAATGTGAATTTCACACATATTCTTTTGTGTTTGGCTTTTTGTCCTTTGGCGTATGTTCAAGACTCACCCATGTTGTTGCATTTAGTTGTACCTCATTGTTTTGTTACTGATAATATTACACTGTATTAGACTGGTGCCAAAGTTATTGTGGTTTTTGTCACTGCTTTTATTTATTTATCTCTCTATTTTCTGAGATGGAGTCTCACACTGTCGCCAAGGCTGGTGTGCAATGGCGCAATCTCAGCTCACTGCAACCTCCACCTCCCGGGTTCAAGCAATTCTCCTGCCTCAGCCTCCTGAGTAGCTGGGACTACAGGCATATGCTACCATGCCTGGCTAATATTTTGTAGTTTTAGTAGAGATGGGGTTTCACTATGTTGACCAGGCTGGTCTTGAACTCCTGATCTTGTGATCCGCCCACCTTGGCCTCCCCAAGTACTGGGATTACAGGCGTGAGCCACCACACCCGGCATTTATTTATTTTGAGAAGGAGTCTCTGTGGCTTAGGCTGGAGTGCAGTGGCGCAATCTCAGCTCACTGCAACCTCCACCCCTACTGGGGTTCAAGTGATTCTCTTGCCTCAGCCTCCTGAATAGCAGGGATTACAGGCACACACCACCATGCCCCGCTAATTTTTGTATTTTTAGTAGAGATGAGGTTTCACCATGTTGGTCAGGCTGGTCTCGAACGCTTGACCTCAGTTGATCCATTGGCCTTGGCCTCCCAAAGTGCTAGGATTACAGGCGTGAGCCACTGCGCCCAGCCCTCTTTTTTTTTTTTTTTTTTTTTTCCAAGTTGGATTCTAACTCTGTTGCCCAGGCTGGAGTGTAGAGGCACGATCTCGGCTCACTGCAACCTCCACCTCTTGGGTTCAAGCAATGTTCCTGCCTCAGCCTCCTGAGTAGCTGGGATTACAGGCATGTGCCACCATGCCTGGCTAATTTTTGTATTTTTAGTAGAGATAGGGTTTTGCCATATTGGCCAGCATGGTCTCAAACTCCTGACCTCAAATGATCCACCAACCTCAGCCTCCCAAAGTGTTGGGATGACAGGTTTGAGCCACTGCGCCCAGCCCTGTCATTACTTTTAATGGCAAAAACCGCAATTACTTTTGCACCAACCTAATGTGACTCCATCATACCAATCATGCATTCCACTACAGATGGACACCTGGGACTGTTGTTATACAGACAATGCTGATAAGGTGTGTGCATACAGCACCTGAAGCACTGCTGGACCACAGTGCAGCCCTAGCTTCAGCTCTGTGAGGTCATGTCACTGATTTCCCCATTGATGGCACCAGCTCATACTTCCACTCCCTTAGCCTGTCTGCTGGGCAACTCAGTGTGGGTTTAATTTGCATTTTCCTGCTTATAGCTGCAGTTGAGCACTTTTTCTTACGTTTATTCACCATTTGTTTCTTTTTCTTCTTTCTACTCTTTGCTTTTGAGACACAGTCTTGCTCTATCACCCAGGCTGGAGTGCAGTGGTACAATCACAGCTCACTGTAGCTTCAATCTCCTGGGCTTAAGCAATCCTCTTGCCTTAGCCTCCCTAGTAAGTGGGACTACAGGCATGTACCACCACACCTGGCTAATTAAAAAAAAATTTTTTGGGCCAGGCACAGTGGCTCATGCCTGTAATCCCAGCACTTTGGGAGGCCAAGGCAGGCAAATCATGAGGTCAGGAGATTGAGACCATCCTGGCCAACATGGTGAAACCCCATCTCTACTCAAAATACAAAAATTAGCTGGGTGTGGTGGCACGTGCCTGTGACCCCAGCTACTCAGGAGGCTGAGACAGAAGAATCACTTGAACCTGGGAAGCAGAAGGTTGCAGTGAGCCGAGATTGCACCACTGCACTTCAGCCTGGTGACAGAGCAAGACTCTGTCTCAAAATTAAAAAAATTTTTTTTGTAGAGATAGGGGCTTGCTTTGTTGCCCAGGCTGGTCTCCAACTCCTGACCTGAAGTGATCCTCCCACCTCGGCTTTCCAAACTCTGACATTACAGGCATGAGCCACAATGCCGGGAGATTCCTGGCTCTCAGAGAAACGTAAGGAGATGTTGTGGAAGTTCACACCTGCTGGCCAGGTGCCATGGATCCTCAGGACCCTGCCTGCCTGGGATTTCCTGTGGAAGGGAAGCAGAGTCCAGGAGATGCTTCAGCTGACCCCACTGGGGGAAGGTCCTGCCTGTGACAATGGTTAGTAGAGTTCTGTTTCTGTGCTGGAAAGGGAGCTGACAAAGTTGGGACGAGAAACATCATGCTGGAATAGGTTAATTACATGAAATGAAACTCATTTGTGTGAATGATGATAAAACAAAATGCAAGAAATTTTAGGTATGATAATTGGTTTGACAAATTATATTTCTGGAGTCAAAATATACAGACATGCTCCTTGAAAAATATGCAGGCATAACATAGATTGGAGGTTGGCTTAGAATATACTGTGCAAGTTTACCATTATCAGGAGCTCCTCAAATTACTGTCAGGAGCAGTCATGTGGTGTCGCGCAGAGTAATGCACAAAGCAAGCTCCCAGCCCACTGCTAAATACAGAGACCATATGGATGCCTACTGGGATGTACACATTAGGGACTTCAATTAAAGGGAGATGGCAAGTTTTATCTTGTTTGCTGAAGAGTGGTTTCTGTTCAGCCAGGGATCTGGCCTTTCCTTTGTCTATTCCTGATCCTTGTTATACTGGAAAGGGGTCTCGATCTAGACCCTAAGAGAGGGTTCTTGGACCTCACATAAGAAAGAATTTGGGGTGAGTCCATAAAGTGAAAGCAAGCTTATTAAGAAAGTAGAGGAATAGGCTGGGTGCAGTGGTTTATGCCTGTAATTCCAGCACTTTGGGAGGCCGAGGTGGGTGCATCACTTGAGGTCAGGAGTTTGAGACCAGCTTGGCCAACGTGGTAAAACCCTGTCTCTATTAAAAATATAAAAATTAGCCAGGGGTGGCAGTGTGCACCTGTAATCCCAGCTACTCGGGAGGTTGAAGCAGGAGAATTGCTTGAACCCGGGAGGTGGAGGTTGCAGTGAGCCGAGATCGCACCACTACACTCGTCAGGGAAACAGAGCAAGACTCCATCTCAAATAATAATAAGTATCATCATTGTCATAAATAATAAAAAGAAAAAAGTAAAGGAATAAAAGAATGACTATGTCAGGCTGGGCATGGTGGCTCATGCTTGTAATCCCAGCACTTTGAGGGGCCGAGGTGAGCAGAGTTAGAGGTCAGGAGTTAGAGGCTAGCTTGGCCATCATGGTGAAACCCTGTCTCTACTAAAAATAAAAAAATTAGGCCAGGCACAGTGGCTCATGCCTGTAATCCCAGCACTTTGGGAGGCTGAGGTAGGCAGATCACCTGAGGTCAGAAGCTCAAGACCAGCCTGGCCAACATAGTGAAACCCCATCTCCTTTTTTTTCCTCTTTTTTTAAAAAAAAATTTTTTTAATTTTCTTATTTTGACAGCAAGACAAATAACATGAAACCCTGTCTCTATTAAAAATACAAAAATTAGCTGGGCATGGTGTCACGCACCTGTAGTCCCAGCTACTTGGGAGGCTGAGGCAAGAGAATCACTTGAACCCAGGAGGTGGAGGTTGCAGTGAGCCGAGATTGTACCACTGTACTCCAGGCTGAGTGATAGAGTGAGAGATTCTGTCTCAAAAAAATAAAAAAATAAAAATTAGCCAGGCACGGTGGTGGGTGCCTATAATCCCAGTTACTCAGGAGGCAAGGCAGGAGAATCACTAGAACCCAGGAGGCAGAGGTTGCAGTGAGCTGAGATCACAACACTGCACTGCACCCTGGGTGACAGAGCGAGACTCTGTCTCATAAAAAATAATAATAATAAAAATAACAAAAAGTAAAAGAATAAAAGAATGACTACTCCACAGGCCGAACAGCAGCATGGGCTGCTGGGCTGAGTATACTTACAGTTTACTTCTTGGTTCTGAGCTAAACAAGGGGTGCATTTTTCATGAGTTTCCCAGGAAAGTGGAGGGCAATTCCCGGAACCAAGGTATCCTCCCCTTCTTAGGCCATATAGGGTAACTTCCTGAGGTTGCTGTGGCGTCTATAAACTGTCATGGCACCCGTAGGAGTGTCTTTTACCATGCTGATGCATTATAATTAGTGTATAATAAGCAGTAAGGACAGGCAGAGGTCACTTTCATCACCATTGCAGTTTTGGCTGGCTTCTTTACCTACTGCATCATGTTTTATCAGCAGGGGCTTTGTGACCTGTATCTTGTGATAGCAAACCTCCCGACCTGTGACTGAGAATGCCTAACCTCCTGAGAATGCAGCCCAGCACTTCTCAGCCTCATTTTACCCAGCCCCTGTTCAAGATGGAGTTGCTCTGGTTCAAACGCTTCTGATCCTTGTACTGTAGCACCGGCTTGATCAATTTATCCTACCGTGAAAGGAAAAGATCACTAAGCCAAAGACAAAAATCAAGCTGAGGATTGCATCACACAAACCTGCCTCCCATCTTATTCTTCAATAAGATAGCTAGAAAGTTAAACAGCACTACATACCTCCCTCACAATTTGTCCACAAGGAAATTACTTTTGGGCCTCAAGATCTTTGCCCTAAAACAGTTCTGATGAATTTTACCCTGGCAATGTAAATTGACAACTTATCTTCACAGGTACCAAACAGGAAGTCATCCTTCTGCTCACTGAAGACAAATGTATATCTGATTGCTTCCTCTGCTCTATTGTTTATACAAAAATGCAGATTCACTGAGCCAGACAGTGACTAAAGCATAAGTGACTGTTCCACTACCCGCCCTCACATGTAAATTGTGTATTCAGTGAAAGGCTGATCACAGACTCAAAAGAATGCAAACTTCTGGCCGGGCACGGTGGCTCACGCCTATAATCCCAGCACTCTGGGAGGCTGGAGAGGGTGGATCACCTGAGGTCATGGGTTTGAGACCAGTCTGTGCAACATGACGAAATCCCATCTTTACTAAAAATACAAAAATTAGCCTGGCGTGGTGGCATACACCTGTAGTCCCAGCTACTCGGGAGGCTGAGAAAAGAGAATCACTTGAACCCAGACGGCGGAGGTTGCAGTGAGCTGAGGTCTCACCACTGCACTGCAGCTTGGGCGACAGAGTGAGACTCTCTGTCTCAGAAAAAAATAAAAATAAATAATAATAATAATATAGATACAAAGGAATGTAAACGAGTTTGTCTAAATAAGTTGTTTACTCACGTGGTCCTAAAACTAACCTTTAATCATTCGCGGGACGGATGGCTCTCCGTGGGGCGGGCAACCAGGTTTGTTACCCACAAATGTTTGCTTTAGGTCTCCAAATCTTGCCACATTATCTGCAAGTGTATTGACTCAGAGCCTCTGTTATTAAATCTATACTGAATAAATGCCTGGAGTGCCAGCTGGTCAGAGTCGGTGACTGCTAACTCTCTCTGCAGTGTTTGTGGCCGTGGACCCCTAGCCTGCTCTTTCACTGTATTGTGCTTGAGTGCATTTGTTCATCCGTCGCTGGCTCAGGGTCCGCAGGTCGGACCCCGACATGTAGTGTGTGCTCAAGGACTACGTCTCAGTTCGATGGAGACCAGGAAGACACCCGTTCCCTGCGTCCTCTCCACGCCACAGGCCGGGCGCCCACACGCTGCTCCTCAGGTCGCCGCAGCGCCGCGTACCCAAGTACCCTCCCGGCCACCCCTTCTGCTCGCCTGCGGGCCGTATCCATACCGCCTTCTCCGCTCCTGCAGGCCGTATCCTGGAGGGCGGCCGGGCGGTCCCTGGGCCGGCGCCGCCAGAGAAAACGCTGGAACTCGCTTCAGCGGACTCCGGACTCTTGACCTAGCGCGACTCCGGAAGTGGGCGGGCGCGCGACCTCTAAGCCGCTGACGCGGCCTGCCGCAGCCAATCACACATCCCAGGCCGCAGCGTCCCGGCGAGGCTGGCCAATGGGCGCGGGGCCTGATGCCGCTTCCGGCCCGCCTTCTTGCCCGGGCCCCGGGAGGGCCGGCCCGCTTATCCACGCAGCCAAGGAGCAACTATCGCGACTCCGCCTCGCCCGGCGCCGGCCCAGGTGAGTGCAGCGCTGCGCCCCGGCTGCAGCGGCGGCCAGGGCCATGGGATAGGTTGGGACGAGGAAGGGCTGGGCGCGCCGCCTTCCCCACCACCCCCAGGCTGTGTTTGCCTGAACACTCGCGGGGAGGGAGGAAGGAGGGACCGCACTTGTCCTTTCGCCTGCACACCTGGAGAGTGCCGCCCCGGTCCTGTGCCCTGGAACGCTCACAGGCTAGCGCAGTGGCCATGCAGGTGACGCCCCCACTCCAGCCTTTGGACTGGAGCCATAGGAGAAGCGGATCGCTGGATCCTGGTTGTTTTCGAGAATCACGCAGCAAGGGGCCTGCCTAGCCCTCTCCCTGGGCATTGATGGGAGCAAATCTGCTTGTCGTGAGATTAGCTTCGGCAGATGGTCAGGGCCCGGAGCTCCAACATATGCTATTGGTGGCGTTGCAGGGGCCCCACCTGTCACCCAAGTGTACAGAACTGGCTAAGCGCCAGACAGACTCAGGACACCTCCTGCCCGGCTCGGCTGGGCGGACCCTATTCTTCAGGAAAGAATCAACTACCATGCACATTCCGCTGTTGCTTCCCACCTTTTAGGACCCCGATGTCGCTTTTGAGCATCCCCTGCACCTTGCAGCCAGCGAGCTACGGTAGTAGGGATTGCCGACTCTGTTTGCACATCGGCTGGGAGTGACAGTGTAATAGAAAAACAAGCAAGAAACCTTTTAGGAAGGACTCCTAAGGCTCAGAGGAAGTAAGTGCTTGGGGAGTGTTCTTGGGACCACGCCTTTTCCTTCACCACATTTCTGTCCCCACTTATCTTGGGTGCTTTTTCTGGTCTCTGAAAGGATCTCTGAATAAACCGATACAGAAAGGCAGATGGCTTTGGGGGAATGAGGAAACCTTCTTCGTTGAACAACTGAAGGTTCAACTCACATTCATTCTGTAGAAATTCTTGGTGAATTAGACACTGCTGATTTGGAAGATAGTCCTCCATCCCTCTAACCCTACAAAACAAAGAAGTCCCAGGATCCCTGAATCATGAGACTTCATGCTCCAACCTCCCTTTCAAGAGTCCTCTGACCCAGTGACACTGCACAAGTTGACTGATCAGCTCACAGGCAGAAAGTAGCCCATGAAGAGCTACGGGGAGCCTCCTGGAAGAGGCAGAAAGAAAGTGTGGCTGACCAAGCATGTTTACCAGATGTCAACTCTAGCTGGGAAGTGATGGGTCACTGGGTCTCCACTCTGAAGGGAGTTTGTAAATACAACAGCCCCCACCCCTTCCTTTCACTGTAGCAGAATCTCTTCCATTAACTGACCTGAAGGTTCAATTACGTCTATGAGGAAATGAATGCTTAGTCATTTCTCTGAAGGAAATTCAAAGTCTTTCATTGAGCTCAACTTGCAGACTGAGTCTAACTAAACTGCTTGCTTATCCAGTGAATTCTGAGCTATCTTTGTTTTTGTTGTTGTTGTTGTCATTTGTTTTCCTCTTTGAGACAGGGTCTCCCTCTGCTGCCCAGGCTGGAATGCAGTGGCACAATCATAGCTCACTGTATCCTCAAACTCCTGGGCTCAGGTGATCCTCCTGCCTCAGCCTCCCAAGTAGCTAGGATCACAGGCACAAGACACCATACCCAGCTAATTTTTTTTTAACTTTTTATTTTTGTAGAGACAGGGTCTCTCTGTGTTGCTTAGGCTGGTCTTGAATTCCTGGGCTCAAGCGATCCTCCCACCTCAGCCTCGAAAAGTGCTGGGATTCTAGGCATGAGCCACTGCTCCTGGCCTCTGAGCTGTCTTTGAAGACTAACATATTTAACACTATAGAAAGTGACAATTAAAAAAAAAAAAAAAACTTCATCTTCTCCCAGCATTTTATTGAAGATTTTCACACATACAGCCAAGTTGAAAGAATTATACAGTCAGCATCCTCATCCCACCAGCTAGATTCTACTATTGAGATTTACTTTCCTTATCACATATCTGTCCACCAATCATGACCTTACTTTTTAAGTTATTTATGGTATTTGTTTTCCCTGGAGAAGTATTTCTGTCTCAGATCAGGGGGTTGGCAGTGTGTTGCAAGTAGGTGGTGGTGATTATCCTTAAATGTTGTTTCAACACCCACTGTGTACAGAGATTGTTATGGAAATGAAGAGGCCTAAGATAGACCAGAAAGGGACTTGGTTTGGTTTTTCTGTTTTTTTTGTTTGTTTGTTTGTTTGAGACAGAGTCTTGCTCCGTTGCCCAGGCTGGAGTATAGTGGCATGATCTTAGCTCACTGCAGCCTCTGCCTCCCAAGTTCAAGCAGTTCTCCTGCCTCAGCCTCCCAAGTATCTGGGATTACAGGTGCGCACCACCATACATGGTTAATTTTTGTAGTTTTAGTAGAGATGGGGTTTCATCATCTTGGCCAAGCTGGTCTCAAACTCCTGACCTCAGGTGATCCACTCGCCTCAGCCTCCCAAAGTGCTGGGATTATAGGCATGGGCCACCGCGCCCAGCCCTGGCTTATTTTTTATTTTTACTTTTTGGGACAGGGTTTTGCTCCCTCACCTAGGCTGAAGTACAGTCTCTGGATCTCAGCTCTCTGTAGCCTCGACCTCCCAGGCTCAAGTGATCCTCCCATCTCAGCCACCCAAGTAGCTGGGACTACAGGAGCACACCATCATACCCAGCTAATTTTTGCATTTTTTGTAGAGACAGGGTTTCGCCATGTTGCCCAGGCTGATCTCGAACCCCTAGGCTAAAGGGATCCAACCACCTCAGCCTCCCAGAGTGCTAGGTTTACAGACATGAGCCACTGCACCCGGCTGATTTTTTATTTTTTAAGAGATGGAAAAGAAGTGGCAGTCTGTGGCAAGAAGTGGCAACTAACAATGCCGAATAAAAAGTAAATAATGCCAAGTAAAAATGCCAAGCAACATCGATAGTAGTCATTGAATTCTTGCTGGGTACCAAACACTTTATTAAAAGCTCTGTGGCCATATTATCTCATTTAATTCTCATAACAAATAGATATGTATGTTACTATCCCATTCTGCCTTTTTTTTAAAAAAGGAATTTCACTCTGTCACCCAGGCTAGAGGGCAGTGGCACAATCTTGGCTCACTGCACCCTATGGCTTCTGAGTTCAAGCAATTCTCCTGTCTCAGCCTTCTGAGTAGCTGGGACTACGGGCCCATGCCACCACACCTGGGTAATTTTTATATTTTTAGTAGAGATGGGGTTTCACCATGTTGCCCAGGCTGATCTCAAACTCCTGACCTCAAGCGATCCACCCGCCTAGGCCTCCCAAGATGCTAGGATTACAGGTGTGAGCCACCAGGCCCAGCCCCATTCTGCCTTGTATAGATTAGGAAATTAAGGCACAGAGCCATTAGTTAGCTTCTGGTGGTATGAGAAAGTGAGGATACCAGAATGCAGCGTTCTGAGATCCCGGCAGCTCTGAACTCTCTTAGTCACTGTGAAGATGCCAGAGGGACCCTCAGGCCTGATTAGTGAGGCACGAAGGGGTAACTGGAGGTCACCAGGGGCCCAACTCAGACCCCTGGACACAGATGCCAGTTTCAAATGGTGCCAGAAGGCTGGTGTTCTGATTTTCGTATATTTGACGGGCCTTGGTGCCCTGGGGTGGCCACTCTGTGCGGGGCTGTTACTGCCTGGGCATCTCCCTCCTGTTTTTCTCCTCCTCTTCCTGTTACAGGAATTTCCCAGAGCTGAGCTTTTGTTCTGCGTCCTGTCTTCCCGTTTCTCATCCTCTCTCTCACATTCTTCTCAGCCTGCATTCTGTCTTGGTGTTTGTAAGATATGCCTTGTCCCGGCCAGGGGTGAGGGCTCACACCTGTAATCCCAGCACTTTGGGAGGCTGAGGTGGATGGATCACCTGAGGTCAGGAGTTCGAAACCAGCCTGGCCAACATGGCGAAACCCTGTCTCTACTAAAAATACAAAAATGGGCTAGATGTGGTGCTGCAAAGATCTATAATCCCAGCTACTTGGGAGGCTGAGGTAGGAGAATCACTTGAACTCAGAAGGCGGAAGTTGCAGTGAGCCAAGATGGCACCATCACGCCAGCATAGGAAACAGAGGAAGACTCTGTCTCAAAAAAAAAAAAAAAAAAAGATATACCTTGTACCCAAAGAGCCTATTTCTTTTTTTTTGAGACAGTGTCTCACTTTGTTGCCCAGACTATAGTGCAGTGGCTTGCTCTCGGCTCACTGCAGCCTATGCCTCCCGGTTCAAGGGATTCTCCTGCCCAGTCTCCTGAGTGGCTGGGATTACAGGTATGTACCACTGCACTCGGCTAATTTTTGCATTTTTTTTAGTAGAGACAGGGTCTCACCATGTTGGCCAGGCTGGTCTGGAACTTGTCGTCAGGTGATCCGTCCACCTCAACCTCCCAAAGTGCTAGGGTCACAGGTGTGAGCCACTGTGCCTAGCCTTTTTTTTTTTTTTTTTTTTTTTTGTGGGTGGCAGCTGCTCTATTTTCAGATGTGCTTCTATCTCATGCCATCGTCACAGTCACCCAGCCATCTGGAGCACCCGCATGGCTCTGGCATGTTGCAGGAGCGCGGGCCCAGCCTCCAGGCACCTAAATAAATCCTGCCTGTCTCCTATCGCTCTGGTTTTTAAGTCAGACTGGTTGTGTCTTCATCTGTGGGTGCTTTCCTCTCTTCAGGCCCCGGGGCAGTGTCCTGGGTTGGATCTGGGAGCTGCGCTGTTGGGCAGAGCTTCTCCTGCGATGGCCCCTGTGGCTTCATCCTGTAGCTCTGTGTTTGGCTGCCTTGTGTCTGGTCATGTGGCCCTGCCACAGTGGAAAGACTGTTCCTACCAGAAGCCAGGGCTCCAGGAAGGACACCCATGGGAGCAACAGCACTATGGGCCTTGGAGGTGGGGCCAGGCATGGCCAGTGGCTGAGCTTAGAATAGCCTTGGTTATGCCTGCAAAGCACAGAGGAGGAGAGAAAGGGCTGGGTGCATTGGCTCACGCCTGTAATCCCAGCACTTTGGGAGTCTGAGGCGGGCTGATCACCTAAGGTCGGGAGTTCGAGACCAGCCTGACCAACATGAAGAAACCCTGTCTCTAAAATAATAATAATAAAAATAATGTCTCTAAAAATAATAATAAAAAAAGAAGTCTTGAACTCCTAACTTCAAGTGAACTATTTTTTTAAATTTTCAAAAACAAAGAAGAGGCCGGGTGCGATGATTCACGCCTGTAATCCTAGCACTTTGGGAGGCCAAGGCAGGAGGATCACTTGACTCTGATGTCCCCTGGTCTGGGATCCTGGATACTAACCCTCATCCTCCTGCCACAGGTCACCTCCAGCCGCCACCATGCCCAACTCAGTACTGTGGGCGGTGGACCTCTTTGGGAGAGTGTACACGCTGTCCACAGCTGGCCAGTACTGGGAGCTGTGCAAGGACACCCAGCTGGAGTTCAAACGTGTTAGCGCCACCATGCAGTGCTGCTGGGGCATTGCCTGTGACAACCAGGTCTACGTGTACGTGAGTGCCAGCGATGTCCCCATCCGCCGCCGCGAGGAGGCCTATGAGAATCAGGTAGCGTCCCTCATGGTTAGAGCTGCTGAGTGGGTCATTTTGCTGGGTTATTGGTCAAAATGATGAACCACAGGTGGGGCGTGGTGGCTCATACCTGTAATCCCAGTGCTTTGGGAGGCCAAGGCAGGCGGATCATGAGGTCAGAAATTGAAGACCAGCCTGGCCAATATGGTGAAACCCCATCTCTACTAAAAATACAAAAATTACCTGGGTGTGGTAACGCACACCTGTAGTCCCAGCTACTTGGGAGGCTGAGGCAGGAGGATCGCTTGAGCCCGGGAGGTCAAGGCTGCAGTGAGCGATAATCGTGCCCAGCACCCCAGCCAGGAAAACAGAGCAAGACCCTGTCCTCTTGTGCCCCCTGAAAAAATCCAAGTTGCAGAGCATCCAGGGTCTTTGAGGCTGAAGCCACTATTGTGTCCTCGCCAAAGCAGGCTGGCGAGGTCCCCACAAGGGCAGGCTCCAGTGGTTTCCAGGAGCCTAGGACAAGGTGTGCATTCCAATGCCTGGCATGGGGGTTCTTTGCCCTTTGGGGCCGCGCTGATGTACTTGCTGGCTCATGATGAAGTGGCGTGGGGTTCCCAGTCACTGGGTCCCACGTAGGCTCTCTGCTTACTTCCTATTCTGGAGATCAATGAGGGGGCCAGCTGGTCAGGGTCAGCTGGCCCTGGAGATGCCTGGCCCACCTGGGTTCCCACCTAGCAGGCTTGGGTCCATGTCTGCCCCTATGTCCCCGGCCCTCAGCGCTGGAACCCCGTGGGTGGCTTCTGTGAGAAGCTCCTGCTGAGTGACCGCTGGCTGTGGAGTGACGTGAGTGGGCTCCAGCACCGGCCGCTGGACGGGGTAGCTCTGCCCTCATCACACTGGGAGTGGGAGTCCGACTGGTACGTGGATGAGAACTTTGGAGGGGAACCCACCGAGAAAGGGGTAGGTGAACTTGGTACCCCCTATGGCTGCCCTGTGGGGAGGGGGCTCCTGGGGCCCCACCTGTCCCTGCCATGCTTCTGTCCCTGCACCCTGTGGTGCCTGAGCTCTGCTTGCTGCGACGGGATGGGAGCTTGGGTGCTTCAGGCCACACCCTCCCTCCCCACCTTCCCCAGCTCTTCAAATGCCTTCCCCACAGAGCCTGAGAGCCCCTGCCTTGGTGTTTCAGGGGTGGACGTACGCCATCGACTTTCCTGCCACCTACACGAGAGACAAGAAGTGGAATTCTTGTGTGCGGCGCCGGAAATGGATCCGGTACAGGAGATACAAGTCCCGGGACATCTGGGCCAAGGTCTTCGTGCCTGAATGTGGTTTGGGGGCAGGACAGGGCCAGGACAGACTGTCACAAGCAGCCTCCTCTCCACCGTTCCCACCTGTGCAACAGGGGACACCACACCCATCCCGGGACCTAGCCTTTGAGCTGTTTCCTGTCCTGGGAATACCACAGCACTGCGTGTCCCTTTACTTGGGAGATGGTCACCCAGGGAGCCAGGCCAGGCCCAGGACAGCACAGAGCCTGCCCTGACCCTGTTGTTCAAGCTGCTCTGTCCCAGCCCAAGCTTCTGTCTGGTACTTTTTCCTCCCCCTCAGCCAAGGGAGGCACCTCTAGCTCTATTGTTGCCCCACAACCCAAAGAATCTCCTAGCTTAGGGAAGACAGGCCCGGACTCGGGTCTTGCCGTGGCCTCCAATGAGCGGAGGCCTCCCTGGGGAGTCCAGGGATGAGAGGTGGCGCTGCCCATGGAACTGGAAGCACGGAGACCAGGGAGCTGGTCTTATTTTTTTTTTTTTGAGATGGAGTCTCACTCTCACCCAGGCTGCAGTGCAGTGGTGCGATCTTGGCTAACTGCAACCTCTGCCTCCTGGCTTCGAGTGGTTCTCTGCCTCAGCCTCCCGAGTAGCTGGAATTACCAGTACATGCCACCATGCCTGGCTAATTTTTTTGTACTTTTTTTTTTTTTTTTTTTTTTTTTTTTAGTAGCGACGGGGTTTCACCATCTTGGCCAGACTGGTCTTGAACTCCCAACCTCATGATTCACCCACCTCACCCTCCCAAAGTGCTGGGATTATGGGCATAAGCCACCAGGCCTGGCCCCTGTTTTTTTTTTATTTTAAGAGATGGGGTCTTGCTCTGTTGCCCAGACTGGAGTGCAGTGGTGCACTTATAGCTCACTGCAGCCTTGAACCCATGAGCTCAAGCAGTCCTCCCACCTCAGCCTCCCAAGTAGCTGGGACTACAGCCATGCACCACCATACCAGGTTAATTTTTTTTTTTTTTTTTTTGAGATGGAGTCTCGCTCTTGTTGCCCAGTCTGGAGTGTGATGGCAAGATCTTGCCTCACCCACCGCAGACTCCACCTCCCGGATTCAAGTGATTCTCCTGCCTCAGCCTCCCTAGTAGCTGGGATTACAGCTGCCCTTCACCACACCCAGCTAATTTTTTGTATTTTTAGTAGACACAGGGTTTCACTACGTTGGTCAGGCTAGTCTCAAACTCCTGATCTCAGGCGAACCACCCACCTCAGCCTCCCAAAGTGCTGGGATTATAGGCATGAGCCGCCGCGCCTAGCCTTACCCGGTTAATTTTTAAGTTTTTTGTAGAGGCTGATGCTGTGGCTCATGCCTCTAATCCTAGCACTTGGGAGGCCAAGGCAGGTAGATCACTTGAGGCCAGGGGTTTGAGAGCAGCCTGGCCAACATGGTGAAACCCCATCTCTACTAAAAATACAAAAATTAGCAAGGCCTGGTGGCATGTGCCTATAATCCCAGCTAGTTGGGAGGACTAAAAATACAAAACTTACCCAGATGTGGTGGCACGAACCTGTAATCCCAGCTACTTGGAAGGCTGAGGCAGGAGAATCACTTGAACCCAGGAGGCAGAGGCTGCAGTGAGCCAAGATTGCACCACTGCACTCCAGCTTGGGCAACAGAGCGAGACCCAGTCTCAAAAAGAAAATACTAATAATTCAATAAAGTAAGTTTTTTTGTAGAGATGAGGTCTTGCTATGTTGCCCAGGCTGGTCTTGAACTCCTGGCCTCAAGCAGTCTTCTTGCCATGGCCTCTCAAAGCACTGGGAAGGCCAGTGACTTGAAGACTTACACTGGTAGGGCTATGTTTTGTCATCAGCCCCATTCTTAAGGCTGGGAACAGAGTCCTGGAGGTCCTGTCACTGGAAACCCCAGAGCCGAGACCCTGTGTGCATCTTCCTTCCACACGGGGGCAGCAGTGACCACTCAGGGACAACTGTCCAGGCCTTGGCCAGGAGGGAGGATGGGGGCAGGGGCCCCCACAGTCCTGATGCTGCCTTCCTTGTGAATGCAGGCAGCTGTGGGCCGAGCTGGAGAATGGAGGTCCGGATGGCAGGTGGGCAGGAGGTGGGTGCATGCCCAGGTGGCCACCAGGCACTGACTGCTGCCACTTCTCACATCCTTGCTTCAGATCCCCTCAAAAGATGACCCCAAGGAGCTGCCTGACCCCTTCAATGACCTTTCTGTGGGGGGCTGGGAGATCACGGAGGAACCTGTGGGCCGCCTGTCAGTGTGGGCTGTGTCTCTGCAGGGCAGGGTAAGGCCAACCCCTCTCCCTGCCCCAGCTCCCCACCATCCCACCTCCTGTAGGATGCTGTCCTGTGCACCCTGTGGGTCTCGCTTGTCCCAGGAGCCCTGGCTCCCCCACCCTAGGCCTGCTCCTGGCCTTTCTCTTCTCTGAGCCTCCAGTGTGCTCATCAGTGCCCAGCCTCAGCTCAAGTACCTTCAATGTGGCCTCCTCAAGACAGATTCTGAGCTCCCGCTGGAGCCCTGCTGGTGCCTCCCACACAGTCTTCAGGAATAATGTAGTGGTGGGTGTGTGGGTGATGGAAGGTGTGCAGATGGATGGATGGGTGGGTGGGTGTGTGGATGGAAGGTGTGCAGATAGATGGATGGGTGGGTGGGTGGGTGTGTGGATGGATGGGTGGGTGTGTGTGTGGATGGGTGGGTGGGTGGATGGGTGGATGGATGGGTGTGTGGATGGAATGGGTGGGTAGATGGGTTTATGGCTGGTTGGATAGCGGTGTGTGTGTATGTGTGTGTGTTGATGTAAGGAAGGTATGCAGATGGATGGATGGGTGGGTAGGTGTGTGTATGGATGGATGGATGTGTGGATAGATGGCTGGATGAGTGTGGATGGGTGGGTGTGTGGATAGATGGCTGGATGAGTGTGGATGGATGGGTGGGTGGATGTATGGATAGATGGGTGTGTGGATAGATGAGCAGGTGGGTGTATGGATGGACGGGCGGGTGGGTGGATGTGTGGATAGGTGGGTGGGTGTGTAGATGGCTGGGTGGGTGGGTGTATAGATAGATGGGTAGGTGGGTGTATAGATAGACGGGTGTGTGGATAGATAGCGGGTGGGTCTGTAGATGGGTGGGTGTGTGGATGGATGGGTGGGTATGTGGATGGATGGGTGGGTGGGTATATGGATGGATGGGTGTGTGGATAGATGGGTGGGCGAGTGTGTGGATGGATGGGTGGGTGGGTGTATGGATAGATGGGTGTGTGGATAGATGAGCGGGTGGATGTGTGGATGGATGGGCGGTGGGTGGGTGTGTGTGTGGATGGATGGGTGTGTTGGTCTGTGGATAGATGAGTGAGTGGGTGTGTGGACAGGTGGGTGGGTGTGTGGATGGATGGGTGGATGGGTGGGTAGGTGTCAGATCTGTGGCTGTTTAGAGAGAGGCAATCCTGTCTGAGGGAGTTTGTGAACTAAGTAGAGGGATCGAAACAGCCCCTGATGGCAGCAGAGGCCCCAAGGGTCCTGGGCTCAGGGGCCTGACACTCGAGTCGTGGCTTTCAGCCACATGGCAGGATTCTTCAGGAGCTCTCACCACACACTGACCACGGTTCTCCAGGGGCCTTTGCAATTGTCAGAAGTTGCAGGTTCTGTCACAGCCTCCCTCTGGGGCCATGTTGGCCTGGGCATAGGCGAACACAGTTGCTTCCTCTGAGCCCTGCTGAAGGGCGGTGGGCAGGGACTGGGCAGAGCATGGGAACTGGCCCAGGACTGAGCCACTATCGGGGGGCCGTGCCCATCTGGGTGCAAAGAGAAGGGAGAACAGGGGCCGTAGAGCAGCATTTGTGTCCCCAAATGTCAGCTGTGAGCTGGTGCTGTCTGCACCACACCTGTGGTCTGTGAGAGGGAGCACCAGTACCTGGGCTTCTACGGAAACTGGGGAGACAAATGGGCCCTGAAGCCACCTGCCAGCAGAAGGGAGGCTCCCAGGCCTAGTCCTGCAGGGCCCACTGTAGGGGGATGGTGGCAGAATTGGGAGGCTGGGGTCCCCAGTCTGAAGATAGCCCTCTGGACCATGAAGTGAGATGCAGTCTCCTCTAGGTAAAATGAGCCAAACAGTTCTGACGCCCTGAAACATGTTGCTCCCAGTCTTAATCATTCAGTTAAGGAAAAAAGAACTGACATCTTAATTTTATGAATGGGGATTAGAGGTTTTCCCATTTATCCGTTGGGACCTCCGCCACCTCTAGAGGCTGGTGTCGTGAGAGCACCTTGCCACGAGGGGGCGTGGGACACATGGGCTGGCCGGAGTAGCCAGAGACCCACATGCCTGAGGCTGGAGTCAGGTGGTGGGTAGGTGTCCATGAGTGGGTGGGGTGGGGGCATCACCCCAAGCAGATGAATGGAACAGGTGTATCCCCCAGGACCACTGGAATCCAGGGTTTGCATTTTTTTGGCTGGAGTAGGGGCCAGGGAGTGAGATCTAGACAGTCAGGGTACGTGGGTCCCACCCCCCACCACACCGAGACCCCCGTGCTTGGCTGGTGTGAATGAATTGATGAGAGTGCCCTATCCCTGACTTGCCTCCCAGGTGTGGTACAGAGAGGACGTCAGCCACTCCAACCCCGAAGGGTCCTCCTGGTCCCTGCTGGACACCCCCGGGGAGGTGGTTCAGATCAGCTGTGGGCCCCACGACCTCCTGTGGGCCACGCTCTGGGAGGGACAGGCCCTGGTCCGGGAAGGAATCAACAGGAGCAACCCCAAAGGTAGGCAGCCCGGCCCCACCACCCGCATACCCTGTACTGGGGAGAATGGTGAGGGTCACTTGTTCCTCAGCCATCCAGGCTGATGGGGGTTTCTTGGGGGCCCGGTAGGGAGTTCCTGGTCCATCGTGGAGCCTCCTGGATCTGAAAATGGGATCATGCACGTCTCAGTGGGAGTAAGCGTGGTCTGGGCCATCACCAAGGACCGGAAGGTAAGACAGGGATGCCTCACCGGGTCCCTTGAAGGCTGTTTTCTGTTCTTGCGAGTGCGGTCTAAACAGCCGGGCACGGTGACTTACGCCTGTAATCTCAGCACTCTGGGAGGCCAAGGCCAGAGGATCACTTCAGCCCAGGAATTTTAGACCAGCCTGAGCAACATAGCAAGACCCCATCTCTACAAAAAATAATAATAAATTAGCCAGGTGTGGTGGTCCATGCTTGTGGTCCCAGCTACAAGGGAGGCTGAGGTTGGGGGATCGACTGAGCCCAGGAATCAGAGACCGTACTGAACCATGATCGCACCACTGTACTCCAGCCTGGGTGACAGAGCGAGACCCTGTCTAAATTAAAAAGGAAAACCTGGGCCAGGTGCAGTAGCTCACACCTGTAATCGCAGCATTTTGGGAGACCAAGGCGGGCGGCTCACCTGAGGTCAGGAGTTCGAGACCAGCCTGGACAACATGGCGAAACCCCGTTTCTACTAAATATACAAAAAATTAGCTGGATGTTGTGGTGGGTGCCTATAATCCTAGGCTACTTGGGAGGCTCAGACAGAAGAATCGCTTGAACCTGGGAGGCAGAGGTTGCAGTGAGCCGAGATTGCACCACTGCCCTCCAGCCTGGGCAACAAGAGTGAAACTCCATCTCAAGAAAAATAATAATAATAATAATAATAAAGTTAAATGACAAGAATGAAACTCTGTCTCGAAAAAAAAAAAAACCATTAGAACAAATCCGGCACCAGCTGAGCACCATGTATTTTTTTGTTGCTGAAATTGTTGCCAACCTCCGGGACATTTGGTGCCACAAAATCTTCCTTCACCCACACCCTGGTACCCAAATGCAGCCACTGCAAGTATCTCCCGATAGGCAGTAACATTTCAAAGAATCAGAAGCAAATTTACTGAAGCCCTTAGTTAACTGAGCACCTCCCCATCCTCTAGTCAGTGCTTGTCTTTTACATCTTATCAGCAGCAAGTCCGATAAAACCAGCCGATTTCTGATCACTCACCGGCTTTTTCTAACTGCATGTCAAGGGGGTTTCCCTGGCCCCAGGGGGATGGATGGCCCACACATCTCTGTCTGTATCTCCAGTGCTGAAGCTCCCAGAGTCTGAGGCCACTCCCATCCCACAAAAATACAGACCAGACTGTCCCCCACATTGGGTCCTGGTCACCCCACTTCCCAAGGACCACAACTTCCAAGCCCCTCTTATAGCAACGTGTCCCTTTCTTTGGATTAAATGGGCAAAATTTGACTTTTTTTTTTTTAATATGAGACAGTCTCATTCTGTGCCCAGGCTGGAGTGCAGTGGCGCAATCTCAGCTCACTGTAACTTCTGCCTCCTAGATTCAAGTGATTCTCTTGTCTCAGCCTCCCCAGTAGCTGGGATTCCAAGTACGTAGCACCATACATGGCTAATTTTTGTATTTTTAGTAGAGACGGGATTTCAGCATGTTGTCCAGGCTGGTCTCAAACTCCTGACCTCGGGTGATCCACCCGCCTCGGTCTCCCAAAGTGCTGGGATTATAGGCGTAAACCACTGCACCCAGCAGCATCTCAGGAATTATAACAGCACAGGGTCTCCAGTGGGTCTGAAACTGATGGGGCTTTCCCCAGGCCACCATGGAGAATTGATAAGAACAGCCCAGATGGAATGCTGGATGAGTTTAGGGGTTGGATGGTGACCAGCAGCTGAATCACAGAGCCACAAGTAGTCTGGGAAAATCTGGTAGGAGTGTGTGTATTTTTACAGCATTTTAAGAGTATTTCCTAGGCTGGGTATGGTGGCTCACACCTGTAATCCCAACACTTTGGGAGGCTGAGGTGAGCGAATCATGAAATCGGGAGATTGAGACCATCCTGGCCAACTTGGTGAAACACTGTCTACTAAAAATACAAAAATAAGCTGGGCGTGTTGGCAGGTACCTGTAATCCCAGCTACTTGGGAGGCTGAGGCAGGAGAATCACTTGAACCGGGGAATGGGAGGTTGAACCAGGGAATGGGAGGTTTGGTGAGCCGAGATCACACCACTGCACTCCAGCCTGGTGACAGAAGAGTATTTCCTGAAGCACTTAGACCCAAAACAGGGGTCTAATTTTTTCTAATAATGAGTTTTGTTAACTAGTTTTTCTAAACATTATTAAGGCTGTTGTCTTTCACAAGGACCAACTTGATTCAAATAAAGTAGCCTTTTCCAAGCATTAGGCTGGAGAATGGGCAGGAAGCTGCCAGGACATGTGTGGCTGAGGCCAGGGGACCCTCAGTCCTTGTGGGACAGTGCCAGGTGCAGGAGATGCAGCCAGGGTGTGGGAAGAGGGACATGGACTGTGGATTGGGGCTTCCTCGCTAAATGATGTGCCCTGCTCATTTGTGACATGAACCAAAGGATTAAATTAGTCATTGGTTCTCCTTGAAACTTAAACGAACAAACCAACCTTCTGTTGCAGTGGCCCTCCAGGAAGGCATGTTTATTTCTGACTTCCCCAGGTGTGGTTCCGAAGAGGCGTCAACTCTCACAATCCCTGCGGCACCAGCTGGATTGAGATGGTTGGGGAGATGACGATGGTGAATGTGGGAATGAACGACCAGGTGTGCCCGTGGGTCCACAGCTCCTAAACAGCAGGGGTCTCAGAATGGGGGTTCCCAATACCACACAATGGCCTGGTAGCCCCTTCCCACTCCAAGAGCTCATGATGTAGTACAGCCGGGGGTCCTAGCACCTCTGCACACTCTCAGCCTGCAGAACCAGGGAACTGGTTCTGCGAGGGTCCCAGGGCCCTTGCTTATCCCTGGGTCAATTTCCTAAGGTCTCTCAGAGCAGTGAGCAGGGACCTGCCCTGGCAGGGAGGGGTTCCTGGAGACTGGAAGGTTTCCTTGAGAAATGTGTAGGTGAAATCAGGTGTGATGGTCGCCAAGTGAAGGATGAAGCTGACCTCCTAACATGGACTCCGAGGATGCAGCCTGTCTCTTTTTTTTTTTTTTTTTTGAGACAGAATCTCACTCTATCACCCAGGCTGGAGTGCAGTGACGTGATCATGGCTCACTGCAGTCTCCACCTTTCAGGTTGAAGCGATTCTCCTGCCTCAGCCTCATGAGTAGCTGGGATTACAGGCTCGCACCACCATATCTGGCCAATTTTTGTATTTTTTATAGAGACAGGGTTTTGCCATGTTAGCCAGGCTGGTCTCAAACTCCTGACCTCAAGTGATCCGCCCCCCTTGGCCTCCCAAAGTTCTGGGATTACAGGCATGAGCCACCACGCCCTGTCAGTCCAGCCTCTCTTAAGTGTCATCTGCACAGTTTTACAGTGTTGCCTTCTCATAGATAACGAGGATTGGGGATTTTTAAGACTCAAAGGGTGGGCTGGGTGCAGTGCCTCACACCTGTAATCCCAGTACTTTGGGCGGCTGAGGTTGGCGAATCACCTGAGGTCAGGAGTTCAAGACTAGCCTGGCCAACATGGTAAAACCTTGTCTGTACTAAAAAGACAAAATTAGCTGGGCCTGGTGGTGGGTGCCTGCAATTCCAGCTCCTCAGGAGGCTGAGGCAGGAGAATCATGGGAGGCGGAGGTTACAGTGAGCCGAGATTGTGCCACTGCACTCCAGCCTGGGCGACAGACCAAGACTCTGTCTCAACAACAAAAATAAAGACAACAAAACCAGGACTACCTCTGGGTTCACTGGGGCATCAGCTGCCCACCAGAGGCCACATGCAAGACAGGGAGGCAGGTGAACCTCACTTCCTAACACAGCATCCCCCAGCCCCACCACTTCCCCTGGACCTTGTCACCTTGAAGCCCTGGGTCTGCCTGAGGTCAGGGAGACGGGACTGGGTCGAGGCTTCTCCTGAGCCCCCTTCTAGCATTTGACTTCTGTGCCTACCACACAGCTCCCCTCTTGCGCTTTCCCAGCCCACACATGCTCATGCGTGCACCCCTTGTACGTGGAGGGCCCTGCCTGCATTTTGCACCCCCAGGAAGGGAGAGGAGCCCCCAGTCCTGTGCCCAGCTTCCTCGGAGCAGCGCCTCTCTCTTCCAGGTGTGGGGCATCGGCTGTGAGGACCGAGCCGTGTACTTCCGGCAGGGTGTCACCCCCAGTGAGCTCAGCGGGAAGACCTGGAAGGCCATTGTCGTGGCCCAAGAGTGTGACCGGTCTCACTCTGGCAGCTCGTCCAGTCTTCTCAGGTGACCAGGGGCGGCAGGGTGTGCAAGAGTCAGGCTGGGATGGGCTGTCTGAGCCTAGGTGGACACATCCAGAGGAGGCTGCCACCTGCCCCACTGCATCCCGGGACTTGTCCCAGGCAGGAGAAAATGGGTCTCTCCATTCACAAGAGCCGCAGCCCTCCTTCCTCGGTCCCACAGAAAGGAGGTCCTGGGGACAGCCCGGGGTGGCCACTGGAGGTGTTTGAGACACCCTGGGCTGCCTGCTGGTAGTGGCCCCTGGGAGCAGGTAAGGCTGGGCCATCGTGATGGAAGCAGGGCTCAACCCCAAGCAGGGCTGTTCCTTGGTTCCGGAGGCTGAAGATCTGAGGCAGAAACAGTTTCTCTGTGGGGTAGAAGTAAAGGCCCCTCTGTCAAGGGGTAGCAAGGAAAAGAGAGAGGGTCTCTGCCTGGCCCGCAGCAATGGTCTCAGACTCGGGCAGCAGCGTCACCTGGAGGGCTCGTTCAGACTCTGATCTCCAGGTCACACCCTGAGTTTCTGTTTGAGACTTGGCATTTCTCACCAGGCCCCGGGCAATGCTGCTGCAGTTCTGGGGCCGCACCTGGGGGTCCCTGGGTCTAAAGAGTGTGGACAAGACCCAGCTCTGCCTGCCGGCCATGAAAACACAGGCAGGCGACTCAGTGTATGAGCGGGGAACAGCTCAGCTCCACAGCAGGAGTGTCCACATCATGGGCGTGGAGGGAGATGCCACTTGGGGCCTGGGCTCTGCAGCCATCCGCATTCCTGCCTATAGCTGCAACCCTCCCCAGCCCCTGGTCCAAACCCCTCTGTGCCCCCTGGTGGTCACCACCCTGCTGTGCTGTCAGCCCAGAGGGCCAGAGAGGATGGCTGAGGCAGGCTTTTGCTCGTGTATCACCTGAGGGTTTAGTCTGCTCAGCTGTCATCCAGGCTGGAGTGCTGTGGCGTGATCATGGTTCACTGCAGCCTCTAACTCCCAGGCCCAAGCAATCCTCCCACCTCAGCGCCCCAAGTAGTTGGGATTACAGGTGTTCACCACCACATCTGGCTAACTTTTGCATTTTAAGTAGAGAGACAGGGTTTCACCATCTTGGCCAGGTGGGTCTCAAACTCCTGACCTTAGGTGATCCACCCATCTCTGTTTCCCAAAGTGCTAAGATTACAGGCATGAGCTGCCACACCCGGCCAGCTGGCAGTTCTTAAACTGGAAAGCACATTAGAATCAGCTGAGAAGCTTCAAAAACTACAGATGCCAAATATTTATGACTTGGAGGTTAGCAATGGCTTCTTAGATATGACACCAAAAGCACAGACAATGAGGAAATACAGATAAATTAGACTTCATCAAAATGAAAAACATCTGTGAATCAAAGGATATTATCAAGAGAGTGAAAAGTCAGTGAAAGAAAGGCACGGCTGGGTGTGGTAGCTCGAACCTGCAATCCCAGCACTTTGGGAGGCCAGAGTGGGAGGATCACTTGAGCCCAGGAGTTCAAGGCCAGCCTGGACAATACAGTGAGACCCCATCTCTGCAGGAATTAAGAAAAAAAAATTATCTGGGTGCAGTGACATGTGCCTGTAGTCCTAGCTACTTGGGAGGCAGAGGTGGGAGGATCACTGAGCCAGGAGGTCGAGGCTGCAACGAGCCATGATCACGTCACTACACTGTAGCCTGGGTGACAGAGAAAGACTGTGTTTCCAAAAAAAAAAGACAGTGACAAATGCCAGTGAGAACTTGGAGAAACTGGAACCCTCATACACTGCTGGTAGGAATGTGAAACGGTACAGCCACTGTGGAAAACAATTTAGCAATTCCCCAGACATTCAACAGGACTGTAGTGTGAACCAGCAAATTCACTGCTGGGTGTATACCCAAGAGACTTGAAAACACGTGTTTTAGTCTGTTTTGTGTTGCTATAAGGGAATCCTGAGGCTGGGTCTTTTATAAAGAAAAGAGATTTATGGCTGGGCCCGGTGGCTTACGCCTGTAATCCCAGCACTTTGGGAGGCCGAGGTGGGCAGATCACTCGAGGTCAGCAGTCCGAGACGAGCCTGGCCAACATGGTGAAACCCCATCTCTACTAAAAATACAAAATTAGTCAGGTGTGATTGGTGCATGCCTGTAATCCTAACTACTCGGGAGACAGAGGCAGGAGAATCACTTGAACCTGGGAGGTGGAGGTTGCAGTGAGCCTAGATCGTGCCACTGCACCCCAGCCTGGGTGACAGTGAGCCTCTGTCTCAAAAAAAAAATACTAATTCTAGATCTTCACCTTCAGATGTGTTCATGTGATTGGTCTGCAGGATGGCCCAGGTGTCAGCTCCCTGGGAAACAGGTGCTGATGTATACCTTGCACAGAGGAAGAGACAGGAGTTCAGAGAGGCTGTGACTTGCCCATGGTTCACAGGCAGTCGTGGTGGAGGGCGCTGGAGCTGGGCCAGCCTGACAGTGCCTGTTCCCCTTGCAAGGGAGTGATGGGTCTCCCCTGATTTGTCCCCAGTGCTGGCTGCTTCTTCGGTGACGAGGTGAGGGGCAGTGGCGAGTCTGCGCCCAGCGACACCGACGCCTCCTTGGAAATCGAGAGACCAGAGCCTGGCCAGCCTCTCCCTGCAGAGCCTCTAGACGATTCCAGGAACCCCACGAGGAGCTCGGCCTCAGGCCCAGGGGCTGGCAGGACCACAGAGGATGCCGTGGAGGACGCCTGCCCAGCGAAGGGCAGCGGGGAGACCAGGCTCAACACATGCCCTGGTCAGGCCTCCACTCTGGCAGAGCTGCCCTGGACCAATATTGACCTCAAGGAGCCCAAGAAAGGGCCCAGCCACTCGGCCGCCAGCTTCCCCGAGACCACCAGCCTCTCTTCGCTGGGGGTCCTCCCACTGGGCTTGGAGGAACCGTACGGGGCGGATGACCACCCGCTGTGGGCCTGGGTGTCGGGAGGTGGCTGCGCAGTGGAGGCTTGTGCTATGCCTAGGTGGTTCACTGTCCAGGCAGGTAAGGGCTCCTGCAGGGCCCAGAGGCATCACTAGGGCCAAGTGCCCTGGGGGTGTGGGGTGTGGGAGGAGGCTAGGGGTGGGGTGGGCAGGCCTGTTGGCCTCCCTGGGCACCTCAGTGTACTCAGCAGCCCTGAACCAGACACTGGCTCCTCTGTGGCCTCCAGAGACCAGCCCAAGGCTGTCAGGAGCTGGAAGCACAGTGGCCAGTGCCCCTTCCCCTGCCTGCAGCGCTCCCTGTGCTAGCCGCGGTGGCGACTTTCCAGGCTGAATTACTGGGGACAGCAACTTGGCCATCAGGGCGAAGGGTGGAAGGGGGCTTAACAGTGATCGTAGCTTCTGAGCTAGAAAGGGCTGATTTGGTGGAGGGGAACGCCATGGCTTCCTGCCCAGCTGCCCAACTGGCTGCCCTGCAGGCCTGTCCCCCTCAGTGCAGACGCTGTCCCTGTCCATCACGCCGGCCCAGACCGCCGCCTGGAGGAAGCAGATCTTCCAGCAGCTCACAGAAAGGACCAAGCGGGAGCTGGAGAACTTCAGACACTACGAGCAGGCCGTGGAGCAGGTGGGCGCCCCGCTGGCCCCCCACGCATTTTTTTTCCAACAGTCATTCATTCAGCACTGACTGTGTACTAGGTCTGAGGTGGAGTGGAAGGAACAGATATTTCTATCCACCCATCTCCTGCCGACATGCAGGTGTAGGTAAATGAGCTCAGGGTTTCTTCGTCCATCCCCGAAGACTTTTGTTCAGGCCCCAGTGTGTTCTGGTCTTGGTGGAGGCCCTGGGAACCCAGAGACGGCAGCAACCTCAGAGGGTGGTGGGTGGGAAGGAGAGGATGGCCAGGGAGGGGAGAACCACATTGTCCTCTCTCTGCTGGAGGGAACCCTGGGCGCCCAGGGGTGCAGCGTGTGATTGCAAGGAGTTAGCACAGAGGGCGGCCAGAGATCCCACCGCAAGGCCGACCCTGCTTCTAGCCTGCTGTCCTGTGGCAGAGCCTGGACTTCAGAGGCTCACAGTCAAGTGTGGGGGTGACAAGGAAGTCACACAGAGCACGTGACCTGCTTCGTTCCAAGGGTCCCTGGACACAAGTAGGCTGTGGTTAGGGTTCTGCCTCTGCCACTGGCTCACTCTGTGACAGCAAGCCAGGCACAGAGCCTCCCAAGCCTGTTTCCCCATGCAGAAGGCCGGGTGGCAGTGCCCACTCCCTGGCTGTTTGAGAGAGAGGAGGTTGTGCAGAACGGCCCCGGCTCAGCCTGCACCTGTCGGGTGTCCAGCAGTGTCACTGTTGTCATTAGTGTGGGCGGAACTGGGCTGAGAGCTGGGAGTGCCGGGTGGGCCCTTCCCCAGCCCTGCCTCCTCCTCTGGGCCCCCCAGCCCCCGCCCTCCTCCCCTGGCACCCCGGGCCTGCCTGTGATGGTGTCCACTGCCCTGGCCTGCGCAGTCGGTGTGGGTGAAGACTGGGGCGCTGCAGTGGTGGTGCGACTGGAAGCCCCACAAGTGGGTGGATGTGCGCGTGGCCCTGGAGCAGTTCACGGGGCACGATGGCGCCCGAGACAGCATCCTCTTCATCTACTACGTGGTCCACGAGGAGAAGAAGGTGCCTCGGGGCCCACAGGAGATGGGGCTCAGGGAGGGGACACAGGGCTGGGGGTCCAGGAGAGGGATACAGAAATAGGGGTGCCCAGGGGAGGCATACAGAAATGGGGGTACTCAGGAGAGGGGTACAGAAATGGGGGTACTCAGGATGGATACACACATGGGGGTGCTTAGGGGAGGGATACAGAAATGGGGATACTCGGGGGAACAGAAATGGGGTGCTTAGTGGGGAGCACGTAAATGGGGGTGCCCAGGGCAGGGGTACAGAAATGGGAGTACTGAGGATGGGTAGACATGTGGGGTGCTCAGGGGAGGGGTACAGAAATGGGGGTACCCAGAGGAGGAGATGCATAAATGGGGTGATCAGGGGAGGAGATACAGAAATGGGGTGACCAGGGGATGAGTTACAGAAATGGGGTGCTCAGGGGAGGAGATATAGAAATGGGGTGCCCAGAGGAGGAGATACAGAAATGGAGGTGCCCAGGGGAGGAGATACAGAAATGGGGGTACCCAGGGGAGGGGTACAGAAATGGGGGTGCTCGGGGAGGGATACAGAAATGGGGTTACTCTGGAGGGATATAGAAATGGGGGTGCTCAGGGGAGATACAGAAATAGGGGTGCCCAGGGGAGGGGTACAGAAATGGGGGTGCCCAGGGGAGGGGTACAGAAATGGGAGTGCCCAGGGGAGGGGTATAGAAATGGGGGTGCCCAGGGGAGGCATACAGAAATGGAGGTGCCCAGGGGAGGGGTACAGAAATGGGGGTGCCCAGTGGAGGGGTACAGAAATGGGAGTGCCCAGGGGAGGCACAGAGAAATGGGGGTGTCCAGGGGAGGGGTACAGAAATAAGTGCCAAGGGAGGGGGCAGGGCT